>JAGDQP010015750.1:26219-41995 GCA_022664845.1 Lepisma saccharinum
TCAAGTATTTGTAATGATATGGTGTTTCACTTTCCTGTGTGTGCTTTTTCTTTCTCGATTTTTGAAGGTGACGACTTAAATGAACAATGACAATAAGTTTATAGATGTGTATACAGGAAAAGTTGGTAATTTTATTTTGTAGTGTTTCTGCTCTTTTGGTGTAGTGTTTTGTTTAGTTTAATTTTCCGTGATTACTGTAGAACGATTCCTATATACAAATGCGCTTTCTCACATTCTTATCTAATATTTATCTGTTGTAGTGAACTTCAATGCGCGCATAATGAGTTCAGACATTTCATGGTTTTTTATTCCTTTCGGAGAGCTTTCGCTTTTAGTGAACTGAGTATTTTCACCGACTATACATAGAACATCAAACCATTTAAGCCAAATTTTGAACATTTGAAAGAGCTCAAAAGTAGAAAGCGAAGAGAAGTCGAAAAGTCAATTTCAAAGTTGGTCAAATTTGATTTCTTTTTAGAAATGTGAATACCACCCGCATTGATACTGATTTTTCTTCTGTACTGCTGCTACTATGTCTAGTACCATTATTACTATCACTACTCACACCAACTCTACCACTACCGAAGTTGGTCTTCACACCAATAATAATGATCTAAGTTTAGAATTATTAAATAATGCAATATAATTTTCCCTTGACTATACGGATATTTTAAATAATGAAACCAAGGAATTCATTATTCATCATGCACCATGTAGGCCACAAGGACCGTTTCCTAAGGATCCGAAACAGAACAATAGCTCGTTCTCCAAAAATTACTGTGAAAAATCAACGAAGACTGGCTTCAAAATTACAAGAGATAGACTTTACTATTCTGTAAAAGGAGATTGATTTTTCATATTGGCAACCATGTAGATTGTTTGCAGATCGTAGTTCGCCATGTTTACAACTAGCTTGCATACAAGGAATTCGTGATTGGTAAGAGTTATAAAAATAGGAAAGCATGAGAGTTGCAATTCTCACTTAAATACATGCGTAGTATTCAATGTGTGGAAAAGAAAAAAATAGATGGACATATGGAATCTGAAGTAAAGAAGGAAGTGAACAAGTGGAAACAAGTCCTTGATGGTATTGTTAACGTTACTCTTACGTTGGCAGCATCAAATCTATCATTTCGATGTTATGAGGAAGAAGTAAAGAAAGCACATAGTGAAAATTTTCTATTCACCATACATTTATTGGCTAAATATGACCCTGTTCTGGAGCGTCTTATCAGCAGGTCAAGTCATCTGAGAAGTATCTTAGCCCAAGAACCCAAAATGAATAAATTGAATTTCTGTCAAAGAAAGTAAAAGACGATATAATAAATGAGAGCAAATCTGCGCGTTTTTTCTCTATAATTATGGAAATTTTCAAGATATTACTAAAACGGACCAATTAAGTCAAATATATCGATATGTTACTATTGAGAGGGATCCATCTGGAAAGCCCTTTGATATCAAAATTAATGAGAGTTTCTCAGGATCCAAAAGTAGTACATATCATACTGCTGCTGGGTTAGAAACAGTTGTGAAAATATAGGAGGAAAATGGACTTTCATTGTCAATATGTCGTGGCCAGGGATGTGATGTGGCAGCAAATATGTCCCGTATTTATAAGGGCGTACAAATAAGAATTGAACAAAAGCAAAAGAGCTCTAAGTATTTTCACTGCGCTGCACATAATTTAAACTTAGTCCTGAATGACGCTATATCATCTGTGTAAGAAAACAAACAAAAAAATCATATAATTGTAAAACTCTATGTGTTTTTCGGTCAGAGAAATAAAAGATGGGAATTGCTTTAAACTTCTTCACATTCATTAAAAAGGTTTGTCCTACGTGTTGGTATTGAAGATTTGATTCATTGAGAGATTTACGTTATACATATTTCGATATTATTAGAGCGTTAACAAAAATTACGCTACAATCAAAAAACACTAACGAGGTAGTTCAGGCGAATGATCTAAAGAAGCAATTAGAAAAGTTTGAATTTGTTTTCCAAATTGTTCTTCATACTAAAATACTTGAAAGTATTAACTTGATTTCAAAGTTCCTTCAGACCAATGATGTTGATCTCAACCAGCCATCAGCTTTTCTTCAGCATGCTACTAAAACACTTTCTAATTACAGGAATAATTTCCAAGATGCAATGTTGTATACCACTAAACTTACGAAGCAATGGGGTTTCGGTATAAGATTTGAAAGAAAGAGGGTTCGAAGAATCAAGAAACATTTCGACGAGTTAGTTCAGGACGAGCGCTTAACATACCCGGAAAGACATTATCAAGTAGTTGTATTTAATACACTAGACATAATTATAGATCAAATCCAAATGAGGTTTGAAACATAAAAGCACTGAGTGAACTGTTTATTATACTTACAGATGATGTCTTCTGCATCAGATGAAGTTACATAAGAAAGCAGTTCGTTTGTTTTCTACATACGAAGAGGACCTGACAGATGATTTTGAGTATCAAATTGAAAGGTTCAGATTGGTTCTATACAATGTGATAAAGCTGAAAACAACAATTCAAGAACTAACAGATCTTCTACTAATAGATAAAAATATTTTCGCTTTAGCGTCCCAGATGTGTGCACAGCCTTCTTCTTCAAAATTAAAATTTATAAAGCACTATTTAAGTACGCGTAGCCGAGATTTGTATAGTGTAATTTATTCATAAAACGTTAGAACTTAATTAAACCCTTACTCTCGACACACTTTTATATACTCAATCCGTCCCATCATTAATCAAAGTGTCACCGCTCCCCCGTCTTTGGCTACCTTCGTTGGGAACAAACCATTTTATATCTATAATTATCCTCACCGCTTTACCACGCTGCGAACACGAAATTGTACTACCCTGGAAGGTATTTTTTCTTCTTCTCTGATGATGAAAATTTGGAGACCTACAGGGGCAAAGAAATTAATTTGTTTTGAAAAAAAATAGAGAAAGAAGGTTGAGAAATAAAAAAAGGGAAATTGGTTTTATCAACTTAAGGTTGATGGTGAATTTGTGATTAGGTAAAGAGAGGCTTGAATACTTATTGATGATAATAATATACATGAATTTAACAAACTTTAAGTACCTTTGAATATGAAGAGTACTTCGATTTTTGTACTATGAAATGAATTCATAAAGAATATAACACACAAATAAATATATTTAGTAATTATATTATTTTTAATTAACAATTAACTAACTGACATGAATCTAATTGTTTTGCTGACTCTCTTGTAAGAAAAGAATGGACAGAGATATTTTGCGTTGCGGCAGACCCATTGCTTAAAGTTTAACTTACTCCAACTGTTTGATTTTCTTGCCTTGCGACAGTACCAATGTTTAAAGATTAACCTGCTCCAACTGCTTAAACAAATGGACTAGTGCTGTCTGATAAATACATATATAAGAAGACTTTAGTTTTTTTTAGGAATAATGCTGATTCCGGAATCGTTTCATGGTATAATTATGTGTTGGACTGACACACATTTGGCCGTGCATTAGGACGTTTGTTGTATGTTATTGAAACTAATGTAGTTTACTGGTTTGTGAAGCTAGGAAATGCACTTATTTTTCACATTTGAATTGAAATATGGCTTCGATTGAGTTACTGCTGACATACATTTGCACGTATACTAAGCCGTTTGTTGTATTTTATTAAAACAAATTTGGCATATACTGGTTTTTGAAACTAGGAAATGTACTTATTGTGGTTTCACATTTGAATCGAAGCAAGGTTTCCATTGAGTTATTGCCAACATTCATGTCAACGTCTACTGAGCCGTTTGTTGTATATTATTGAAAGAAATGTGGAATATACTGGTTTTTTGAAGCTAGGAAACGTGCTTATTTCAGTTGGACATTTGAATTGAAGCAAGGCTCCCATTGAGTTATGGCTGACATACATTTAGACGTCTACTAAGCCGTTTGTTGTATTTTATTGAAACTAATGTTGAATATACTGGCTTTTGAAGCTAGAAAATGCACTTATTTTGGTTTTAATTTTGATTTTTTTAAAGTCGCCATTTCATAACAAATAGAGTGGACATAAAATTAATTTTGCACATCGTTTGAGCTACAGAACTGAAATTTTATATGAAGACATATTGCCATTATTAGATTGAACAAATATAAGAACATTGTTTAAACGTCGCCATCTTTAAACAAATATGGCTTTCGAAATTATTTTTTGATAGATTACGCATCCTCATCGGGTAGGAATAGAAACACAAAACTTAATATAAATGTATATTAGTAAAAAAGAATTACAAGCATAGGAGAAAATTGTACAAAAGTCGTCATATTTAAACAAACATGGCCACCGAAATTATTTTTAAAAGAATACAGAGCGTAAACGGCTAGAACTAGAAACTTGAAATTTGGTAGAAACGTTGACTAGTACAAAGGAATTACAAACATATATGAAATTTTTTCAAAAATCGCCATCTTAGAAAAAATATGGCCACCGAAATGATTTTTTGAAATAATACACAGCCTAAGCGGCTATGACTAGAAACTTGGTAGAAACGTTGATCAGTAGAAAAGAATTACAAACATATAAGAAATTTTTGAAAGTCACCATTTTAAATCTAATATGAAGGACGAAAAAACATTTTCGAAATTATTTATGATGGAAACCTTAAATTTGGTATAAAGATGTATTTTGACAAGTAGGTTACGAAAATGTAAGAACTTTTTTTTGGAAAAGTCGCCATCTTTAAATAAATATGACGGACGAATAAATCATTTTGCACATCGTTTAAGATTGAAATTTGAAATTTAGTATAAATATGTATTTTGACGAGTAGATTACAAAAATGTAAGGAATTTTTTTAAAAGTCGTCCACTTTAAATAAATATGCCCGCCTAAAAACCATTTAAGCTAAAGAGCTGAAATTTTATATGTAGGTACGTTATGCATAATAGATTAAGAAAATATAACAAAAGTTTTGAAAAGTAGCCATTGTTTGCGCTACATAAAATATTTGTTGAAGCCATCAAAGGATGGATATTGCTGTGAACTCGATTGACTTAAATAAATATATTATTTATGGAACATTTATGGTACTTGAGTTGTGCAAACGTGCTGTGATTTTATTGAATTTATAATCATACTCTTGTGGACATAGCTTGGAACAATTACATTGACACTTGTAAGAAATCTAAGGGAAACTTTATTGTATTATAGTACTTGTAAGGAAATTTATGAAATATTTTAGAGATGCATTTTGATAATAGCGTAACACTGTCAAAGTTTTTGTGTACATATATAAAAATAATTAAAAGTGATGAATACTTGTCGAAATTGCATGCACTTTTGTGGATGAAGGACTGGATTTATGATTGTTTTACTTGGTGTCTTTAAGGAAGAAAATGGGGAAGAAGTACTTGCAAGTAGTTGTTAAATAGTGTGTAAACTTTATAGGTAATAACTGACCAATGAGGAATCATGTTGTTGGGAATATCATTCTTAAGAGAAGAAGTGTGGAGAATTTAAATGAAATGGCGTAGACGAAAGAAATAAAAGGTTTAGAGATGTGAGCTGCGCAGAAGAGTTTTAAAACGAGTGTGTTTGGGCACAAAAATATTGTTGTATAAGCCCTATGATTGTTTGTGTTGTTTAAAGTCAGTATGAATAGAAGCTTTGTTGGTGGTGGTCTATAATTTGGATGAAATGGCGCAGGCAGTTTAAGATTGATAAGACTGTATTAGGATTTTGCTGTGCAATATTACGTGTATTTAATCGAAGAAATTAAGTACTTTGAACAGCGCTGTGTCTTGGTGACGATAGGAAATTTTGTTCATTTATAATGAGCTTCTGGGGAGAAGAATCAGGTCCAGTGATAGTGTCTTGAATGCAGTGAATGAAGCGGAACATTTTGCTGAAACTTTATCAAATATTGAAAAGTGGTCGCAGAGTCCCTCCTTACTTATGAAAAGTGATGTGACTGTGAGAAACGCTTTAAATATTGTGCCTTTAGAGAACAGTGTACATTCCCTAACGAAAAATGAATTTGGTGAAATGGATATTGAAGAAAGGCCAGCCTATTAAACCCAAGTGTTACTAATATGTATTCCCAGTGTGTAAACACAAACACAAACACAAAATTTGTAGGAAGTACAATGTTATTTGTTACCTTTATAGACATTAAAGGGTGACTACAATAAGGGAAAAGAATTTGGGTAACCTGATGGTCAGTGTATGTTGATGGTGTTATCTTTGCATTTGCAGGCCGTAATTGCATTTTAAAACAGTAAGGATTGTTGGCCGTTGCAATCAAACTTACGACCTCCCCAATGCTACTCGAACACTATACCACTAATTCACAAACAATCAATTTAAGTATTTGTTTACTTAAAACTATAGAAATTATAAAACTGTGAAATAATTATAGTCTGTCCCATATGGCTTATCTGTTTTCTGTAATACGTGTCCTATTGACAACATGCTAGAACTTGAAGTAATATACATTGACACAAATGAAACGGAGCATGAGAGGGAAATAACAGGAAGACTGGCTCTTGATTATATAGAAATTAAGACAATAGATTGAAGATTGTGTAATAATATATGACCTTTAAAGATCTGAAATCAATCTTGGAAAACATTACGTAAGGAAAATCAAAGCAACCAATTGTGGAAAGACAATGCATTTTATAAATTCTTTGTAATTTCTGAGATTTCCAGTAAAGGAAATGCAAAATGGATTTTTCTTTACATTGGAATAACTTTTTGTTATCTAAGGAGACGAATGCCTATAAAAAAGTTTTCTCTATTCCATAGAATAAAAATATGAATCACAGCGTATGAGTCCTGTCTCATATTTAGTTTTTTCTTTTCTTATTTGCAGTATGAAAAAGATTTTAAAACAAAAAGATCCTTTAATGTGTAATGTCAAAGAAGTACTGGATTAATCTCTTGGAATTACAGATCATTGTGCATGAAAATATAAGAATACTTCAGCAAATACTTTTATCGTCAAAGAAAAGTGCGATCACAAACTACAACATGTATTTGTAAATTTCTTAATGAGTAAAACTTAATTTTACATTTCTCTAATACGCAAAATATAAAAAAGCAAACGCGTTAATTTTAAACAAACTTTTGACATCAGTGAAAGCGAAATAGTCGTACATCAAAAGATGAGTACAAAAAGCTTTGCAAATATATTTAATGAAATTTATATAACAATCATTTTCAAAAAGCTGTGATGTCATAGAAAAAGACGTAACCTGTGCAGATCAGCTATGCAATGTTTTCATCTAATAAAATTATTTGAGGAAATACTTCATGAGATGTTGCTATACTAAAGTTTGCAGGTAGAACGATCACTCCATTCGATATCAAACTGATATTTTTGTATTAATTTTTAGATTGTGCGTACTACAGTTACGGGAAACTTAAATTCACTATTCCAAAAGATAAACTGAAAGAAACTGATAACAAAAACGACATAAGTTTTTATAAACAATTAAGAATGAGAATAAGTTGCTTTGTGATTGTTTAGTGTATCATTTTAAGTTGACACTACAGAATATGAAAACAAAAGGCTTAACACAAACAAAAATACCACAACAAAAGTAACAATTACTATCATGGAAACAAAACAACATAAAGAATCATGTAATATTACAACAAATGCTCACATGTAGTGCGACACAAAAACTTTTTCTTGGCGCGCACAGAAAATTTTAAAATAAAGTTACAATATCACAAAAATTTTAAACAAAAGAGTGACATACAATGTGAAAGAAAAAATTCTTGATGTGCAAAACTATTTTCAAATAGTTACATTGTACAAAAAAGATTTCATATACGACATTGTCACAAACCTTTTTAGAAAAAAGGTTGACATGTAGTACAACATAAACATTTTCGTGACCTACAAAATAATTTTAGACATGCAATGCAACATCAAAAACTTTTTGTTATGCAGAAAAGTTTTTTTACAAGTATTCTGTCATAAAACTTTTTAGAAAAATTCTTAACTAACAAAGAAAACAAATTTATCTGTCCAAATTGCACCTATCGACTCGAATTGGCTTTTTATTTGGGTGTCTTTTGCCCCTGTGACGTTATGCATTCCAGCACTACAATATAGGGGTGCTTTATTTTTGCCCCTGTTATGTTATCCATTCCAGCATTGCATAATAAATAAGTGTGGGTATATGAATTTCGGTGACTCGCTTTCGATTTTCCTTGAAGATGAGATGTAAAGAAACTAACCCATCAGGAAAAAGTATTGAGTTGTAATTTCACTAAGTCGCTTGCTCCTTCGTTTAAGCTTACAATATAATAACGTAACCTAAGATCAGAAACTGTTTGCATACAAATCATTGTTAATAAAAGAAAATAGTTTTCGTTCTTGTATCTGTTTCATTTGAAGGTTGTGTTATTGTTTGCAAATGCATTTTCTAAGTACACATTACTCTTTTTATCTTTTGAGAAACTTTCTAAAAAGTATGCTAGCTTGTGCATTTCATAGTTACAGCTTTTGTTATCAAAAAGTATGAAACAATTTTGTCCGTAGAGTCTACTATTTCATGTAATTCTTTTCTGAAAAGCTTTTGTTTTCTGCCTTTGATTTTTTTAGTTGGAACTTTTATTTTTCTATTCAACAGAATTTTGTATTTTAAACTATAAAACGTTTTTTTCTTTTCTTTGTTGGTTAAGATTTTTTCTAAAATTGTTTTATGACAGAATACTTGTAAAAAAACTTTTCTGCATAACAAAAAGTTTTGATGTTACATTGCATGTCTAAAATTATTTTGTAGGTCACGAAAATATTTTTGTTGTACTACGTGTCAATTTTTCTCTAAAAAGGTTTTGTGACAATGTTGTATATGATTTTTTTTGTACAATGTAACTTTTTGAAAATAGTCTTGCACATCAAGAATAAGCTTTTCTTTCACATTGTATGTCACTTTTTGGTTAAAATTTTTGTGATAATGTAACTTCATTATAAAATTTTCTGTGTGCTAAAAGAAAAACTTTTTGTGTCGCACTACATGTGAGCATTTGTTGTAATATTACATGATTCTTTATGGTTTTTTTATGAAAGTAATTGTTACTTTTGTTGTGGTATTTTTGTTTGTGTTAAGTCTTTTGTTTTCATATTCTGTAGTGTCAACTTAAAATGATACACTAAACAATCACAAAGCAACTTATTCTCATTCTTAATTGTTTACGAAAACTCATGTGGTTTTTGTTATCAGTTACTTTCAGTTTATCTTTTGGAATATTGAATCTTAATTTCCCGTAACTGTAGTACGCACAATCTAAAAATTAATACAAAAAATATCAGTTTGATATCGAATGGAGTGGTCGTTCTACCTGCAAACTTTAGTATAGCAACGGCTCATGAAGTATTTCCTCAAATAATTTTATTAGATGAAACCATTGCATAGCTGATCTGCACAAGTTACGTCTTTTGCTATGACATCCCAGCTTTTTGAAAATGATTGTAATATAAATATTATGAAATATATTTGCAAAGCTTTGTGTACTCATCTTTTGCTGTACGACTACTTCGTTTTCACTGATGTCAAAAGTTTGTTTAAAATTAACGCGTTTGCTTTTTTTATATTTTGCATATTAGAGAAATGTAAAATTAAGTTTTACTCATTAAGAAATTTACAAATACAAGTTTTAGATTGTGATCGCACTTTTCTTTGACGATAAAAGTATTTGCTGAAGCATTCTTATATTTTCATGCACAATGATCTGTAATCTTCCATCTGTTGTTCTAATTTCTATATAATCCTGTTATTTCCCTGTCATGCTCCGTTTCATTTGTTTCAATGAATATGACTTCAAGTTCTAGCATGTTTCAATAGGACACGTATTACAGAAAACAGATAAGCCATATGGGACAGACTATAATTATTTCACAGTTTTATAATTTCTATAGTTTTAAGTAAACAAATACTTAAATTGATTGTTTGTGAATTAGTGGTATAGTGTTCGAGTAGC
This sequence comes from Lepisma saccharinum, assembly GCA_022664845.1. Classification (NCBI taxonomy): domain Eukaryota; kingdom Metazoa; phylum Arthropoda; class Insecta; order Zygentoma; family Lepismatidae; genus Lepisma; species Lepisma saccharinum. Next base: position 36,191 of record JAGDQP010015750.1, read on the forward strand.
ATTGGGGAGGTCATAAGTTTAATTGCAACGGCCAACAATCCTTACTGTTTTTAAAATGCAATTACGGCCTGCAAATGCAAAGATAACACCATCAACATACACTGACCATCAGGTTACCCAAATTCTTTTCCCTTATTGTAGTCACCCTTTAATGTCTATAAAGGTAAAACGTAAAATTGTACTTCCTATTATTATGTCATTCTGTATTAAGGTTGATCAAGGCAGGGTGGAGAAGCGGCCAGAAGCGCTTATTTTGACCATGATGTAGTTCTATTTTTGGCCTCCAGATGTTTATAAATACTTCGATCGCCGCGCGTCCGTCTGAGCTTTTTCAAAACTACGTAGTCAATAGTGAAGTTCTCTTTAGGAAACGATTTCTTAAAATTTTGTTGTGTGAGGGAAAACCATAAAATCTTCCCTGCAGCGTTGGTAGTGTGTAGAATGGGAAGAAAAATCGTAGGGAGAGACCCCTTGCTGTGCTGTATATGTTCCCTTCGACAAATGAAATTGATAAAAAGATCAATATGCGATAATCGCTTCGCAAGAAACTAAAAGTTGGACACGACTCAAAAACAGTTGGATCAGTAGTATAGCATTTATAAACTAGTGTTGTGGTATACTTTCTTGAGGCACATAGGCGCCGAGATTTTTTATGGGGGGGCATGACACTCTTGGTCGCCCAATATTTTCATTTTGACGTACATACGTGACTTCGTACTCTATCTAATACGTATACACAATAGGCGCGCTCAGAAATTCACTATGTGCATTCGTCAATCATAAACTTTTTATAGCTGTTGTGGGTAAAACTTCGAGAATGATTTACTTAAAAGATATGGTTTATCTTTTGGTCTTGGTCTCATCACGGTCTCGTCTCGAATTCGAGTCCACGACCGAGAACAAGATAAGGTATAGATAAGGTTCAGGAATCGAGAAGAGACCGAAATTCCATTCATCGAGACTTACTCGAAACGAGACTAAGACCGAGACTTACCTCTCGGGACCATAAGCTTTATTTCATGAATGTCGATAATATTAATTTAATGTTTGTTGATGTTGTTTCATACTAGAAGAAGGCTTGTGATAATTAGTTTCATTCTGATGATTTTTAACATGTTATATTGTAGTTTAAAAATATGACTATAAGATAAGTAGTCAAGTTATCATTGCCAAACTAATTTCTGTTGTCTTTCAATAATAATATAAAAGTGTTGGAGATTGATTCTGAGACGGATAAATACAGACATGTATTTTGTTCTGCGAATGTTCATCCCCACGCTTTCTCCCTGCTGATAGTCTTTTACTTCTGTTGATACTTATGATATCAGGCTCTGATATACAAATCCCGTAAAGACTGTAAAGCATACGTCAACAAGCCAAACCGTCTAAATTATAATAAAGATCTTTTCTTACATCATTTACTTATTACATTTTTAAAAAAGAAAAGACTTTTGCAATACTAAGCGATCGGTACCTTAGTAAAGATGGAGACAAAACATATTTCTACGTATATGGGAACAAGCAAATAGGAGCTCAGTCGCGGGACACCTCAACCATATTCGTAGCCCTGGTAGTTCCTGATTTGAAATTTGTCGACAGGCAGACATAGCGATTGTATAAGGCTTCCCAGCACTTGTTGTTAAAGTCTAAATGTTGTATAAAGTTTCCTTAATAAGTTCTTAGTTTATGCAGAGGGAATTCTGCACAACTGATCACGTAAATATTCGATAAAAACAGTATTGTTTTTATAAAAATCAAGTTTGTGGGAGCGAGCGTCAAATTTGGATTGACGGTCGCTAGGATTGTTGGAATAACATTTTAATCTGATGATACGACTTATTTGAAATACTAATGTGCTTATTTCAGTTCATAAGATTCGCAATACGCTATTTGAAAGTAGCGCCTACTGAGAACACACTTCATTCTCCTCTTTTTGCTTTAATGTACGGACGTGCAGCTGTAAACCATACTTATGAATTCGTTCTTTTAATCAGTCAAGAGCAGTATTGTAAAATAATTGATTCGTGTGGCTATGAAGTTCGGTAAATGCTATTTTCAATTTCTTTGTATTTGATTATTATTTCTTTGTACAAAAGTTCACAATAAGGAAAATTTTTGTCACGTACTGTATGTACACTGTTAAAAAAATTGATAACGTTTCTAAGAATTCAAAGGTAAGTTTAGCAGAATTTTTAGTATTTAATGTTGTTTCACTGTAATGAAGGGAAGCTCAGAGAGAGACTTTTCGTATGATTATCTGGATAACTTTCGTTTTCAGTTCTGCACATGCACAGAATGAGAAAAGAGTTTGCTGCTGCCATTTTGTCACTTCTTATCTTTTTAAAAATGGGAAATATTTTGAGTGACTGGACATTCCAAACTCTAAATGACGATTATACAAATGATTAAAATGTGGCGTAAGTTGTGGGATCAACTTCCTCTGGATTCAGGCAACACAATTCGAACACTCTAAACTGTTTTTCTTTTAACTGGAAATTTAGGGCAGTCAGTACGGTGTTGAATTTTTGTCTAAAGTACTCTCTTCAAATCGTTAGACTTCCTTTCTCTTCTTTTGCTCCCAACATTCCTGAGACCTGTATGATGGATGCCTTTTATTAGCAAGATTACTGAAAATTCCCATGTAGCTATGGTTGACTAGCTTTTCTCTGCAAAATATTTAACAGTGTACGTTCATTTCTTTCCACAAATCTGGTAGAAAATTTCGACTAAAATGTTTTTTTTTTTAATTTTTAAGGTAACAGTTATTCAGTCAATATAAATATAATTTAGAAATAGCAAAACTTAAATGTTATGTATACCAATTTCGCAATTTGTGGTATAACATGGACCCGTTTCTGTAATAGAAATATTTTCATCTATCTCGTTTATTCGTATTCTATATATCCTCACTAGAGCTTCATATTACTTTAAAATTGTAATCTTTTTTTCTCTCTAATTCCGAATATTATTCCTAATCTAAACCCCAAATTAACAATTTGACAAAATATGTTAATATAATATTATTCTTGTTCTTGTACTCAGGGCCTAAAATTGAGTGGAGTACTCCACACTTTGTGGAACTGTAGGAAAGGAGTGTGGAACTATAATTCTTAAAGTGTGGAGTGGTATTAATGTGAGTACCTTACTTTTCTCGGACTATGCATTTAAACGCGTTTAGTGTGTCAAACTAAGTCTTACTGATTCAATACATTCATTATGCAATGGGTTACTCAATTCCATATAACTGCCAGTATATGATATTAAGCCAGAGTTAATACGTATAGGTGTCTCCTAGATGGCAGGGAAAACCATTGCCAATTTTGAGGTGAAGGAACTTTTTAACTATATTTAGTTTTCAAACGTTTTCGGTTGCATTCATATAGCCGATATAATGAAATGTGTTGTTTCGTAGATAAAAATTACACGATCCTTTGAATTCATTATAGAAATATGTACTACCAGAGATAACATACATCAATAACCGCCAAAAATTTAGCCGAAGCACCGTAGACTCCCAACAACCAATCATAACCCAGGAAATATTATCCGTTCGTAAGTTTCATGGAGAAAAAATCCGGTTTGTTTCCTGTATTTTATGGTTTAATACAATACAATTAAATATGTATCCTAATGTGCCTTTAATTTTGTTTGCTCTGAATGCCAAAATTTTCCTACATAATAATAATAATAATTTTTTGGTCGCAGGTAAACATGATGTACTGGACAGAACACTGATTATATGTCAAAACAAATGCTGACTAAACTAGTTTTTCTATACTATATAAAATTTTTACCAGTGTGGAGCTGTGATTTCGTTGAATTTTAGGCCCTGCTTGTACTGAGATCGGAAAGCCTGTGTACCCATTTCAAACAAGTTAAGAGACAGTAAATTTTTGGTCTATCGTCTTTCGAGACTCTCGAGACGAGACCGAGACTAACGTGTCGAGACTCGAGACGAGACTGAGATTCATAATCGAGACCAAGACCGGAATTTTCAGATCGAAACGAGACCAAGATCAAGATTGTCCTAAAAGTTCGAGACGAGAACGAGACTGTTGCCAGTCTCGTCTCATCTCGTCTCGATACCATCCCTAGCTTGTTTACCTTGTAATTGCTGGGTAAGTTTCAAATACCATCCTAGAGATACCATGCTCGGATCATTTTAGATTTTCATTAACTCTTCTCCAGCTTCGAGAACCAAGTCAATTAGCATACCCTTAACAAATTATTCGTGAATCAAACGCTACTGTAGGTACCATTTTTAGTACACCATTGGAAATAATGCAATAAAATAAATATTTTCACTTGAGGATAAGATTAAATTAATTGTATGAGCGGCAACAGCACTATGGCTTACGCCTGCCTCGAATTTCCATTCAAGACGCTAAGGCCTCTATTAAAGATAGTATCCCGGCATTCATCTTGCGGAGCTGATGGAAACCTCAAGAACAATGACTTCTTAACAGCGATCTGAACCATCGCCATTTCTCGTGCGCCTTATCCAATAGCTTTTAGAAGTCCAACACGTATAATTCCATCAAGTGTAAAGCAGAAAATGTAAATTTTAATATTATTAAATTCTGAGAAAAGGGAATTTATGTTAGGTTGATCTCATTTCACGCTCAAAACCCGTATCTCGGCGAAATGTGGTGACATATTTATGACAAACCCGGCTACCTCACACCATTGAACTTCCTTTGTATTGACTTCCTTCCTGAAACGTAGTGTTTACTAAACCATCCACCCTGTGCAACCATTCATTGACATCAGAGCGTATGCCCTTTTCTCCCCCAAGAAAAAGAAAAAAGGGCTTTAGCCTCCACGTTTCAACACATTTTTCAAAGTTCGAAACTATTTTTGAGGGGTACAAATCTGATGTTCGTTTTCGTTCAATTAACATGAAAGATATTCGATTATCGATGAACGTAAGATCTTCCTCCAAGACAGCCTGTGATATAAACAATGCACATTTTGTAACAATGTAATTGCAAAAATAAATGTTGCCGCTGCTTTCATTCACCAAAATTATTGTTTCGTGAAATGAACTCATGCCCTCAACGATTGTTTTTGGATTGGTCGTAAGCTATATGTAACTTGTCAACAATGTATTGAGTTTAACAATGAAAGATAATGTATATCGAAAATTGAGAACGGGCAAGTCCTTAGTTTTAATATGTTACACGTTTGTGTTAATCTTATTTATTTAGGTGTATTTAGTGATGAGTATAATTATTATTGTCGGTAACAATAGCTTAGAAAAGGAGTAACTTTTCGAGATTTTTTTAAAAAAATATTTCCTATAGCTTGGATCACGATACTTGAGAAACAAGTGGCGTCCACGAAATATCTTACTCAGAGTGTATCCTGAATGTCAGTGCATAATGCGTGGAATCGCTCTATATAGAACGGTTATTCTGCAGGTTGTGGTCAGTAGCGTAGATAGGAATTTCTCAAGGGAGGGGGTATATAGAAAAGCATATTTCTATATATAATATATAAAAGCAAGAATAATATATTTCGGGGCTGTTTATCTACAATTTTAGTACAGCACAATGACGGTATTGTGCGGAAAAATATTAAATTCATGAATATATCCTTATAGTTTGCATAGTTCAGCCATATTGGGCCATATCTGGAACATCAGGTTAGATTTTGTCGAGAACGAAGAGTTTCTCGACCATTTACTAATGCTAATACGCTCACTTTGATGACAGTTTTTTCTTCTAAAACTACCAGTCCGTTCAGCCAGATTTTAAAATTTGAATTTTTCAAAGATACCGTATACGTAATTATTCGTTTCAGAGT
>JAGDQP010015751.1:0-41994 GCA_022664845.1 Lepisma saccharinum
GTACTTTGTAATGGATTTACTTTCTCTCTATGTTCCATTTTCTCGGGTTCCCCTGTCGTTATTTGTTGAAGGCAACACGTATCATTTTGGCTGTGAGGCACTGTACCTACAGGATTTTCATCAAAATCAGGCTCTGATACCTGTCGAGTGTTCCTTGTAAGATCACGGTTATTCTAGAAGTACTGGAATAATATACGTGATTACGTTTATTAAACGAGTTAATTTTTTTCTCAGTGTATTAGATTCAAGATAATCATTATTATATTTATAATCTAACACAGCAAATCAAGGCCCCTGTGCTGCAACAAAAATCGTTTGCGAACTAAAGAAACTAGTTCGTTTGAACTGGACTTCTCAGCGAACTACAAGGTATCCAGAAAAATTCTTGCAGTTTTTGATAGAAAGAGAAATATATACAGAAAATGTCACTTACCGTTAGTCCTCAAAGTAATCCCCATCGGTATCCAGCACCTTTTGCCAACGTTTCTGTAGCTGTGGAATACCTTGGTAACAAAACTGGGAGTTTCGTGCCGTGAGTGCCTGCTGCAAGTCTACCTCATTGGCAAAGAATTTCCAGCGAAGATGGTTGTCTATGGAATGGAAGAGGTGCTGGCTCCTTTTGCTGCAGTGCCACTTGCAGACGTTCCAACTGCCGCGACTGAATGACTGCACTGATGATTTGGCCCAGTGGTAGCAGTTCTTAGTGTATTACCTGGCGAATAGTCCACCAGATACAGAGCATGATTTTGCTTGGGTGTAGAGGTGAGCATATGATGTGAGACAGGAGGGCCCGCGGTGTTAACCAATGTTTGGCAAGCATGGAAGTCTCATACCGCTTCGTCACTGATGAGCACTCGGTTAATTATGGGTGTGTTATGGTGCTAAGAAAGCAACAGCAAAGAGACTGTCACTCGTTGATCCTTGTTGACTTCCGATAGTGTGTGGAATAGCGACTTGTCCAACTTTACGCCTATGCGGTGCAGGTGAAGTATGACTGTTTCATCAGAAACCTGGAGCCTGTCGGTAAGCTCACCACAAATTTGGCTGCTAACCTGCTCTATAGCAGCCTTCAGAGCCTCGTCATTAAAGGCTTGTGAGCGCCCACTGCGGGGCTCATGACACAGGTACAAATCTTCCGACCTGAATTTCTGGAACCAAAACCTGGCTGTGCGTTCACTCAGAGTATAAATCCCAAAGCATTGGCGCGTCTGATGCCTTGATTTGGCTCCGGACGATCATTAAAATCATAAAACAGTCAACCCCGAACGAGCTACTTTGACACCTCCATTTGTCTTCGCCACTACTGTAGCTATGACTGATGTGAGTGCGCTAAGCGCCTGGCTTGGTCACGGTCAATGTTCCCATTCCGATCGCCTTTCCAGCACCTGAGGCACTTATTTCACTGATCATGTATTCAATGGCGGCGTCATAGAGCAAGAACTGTTTGGGTTCTCTTCTAGTTCCCGACAAAAGAAGTGGGCAAATCAGTCTACATGATGTATTTTAAAGTTACAAGGTCACGCTTAGCGTCATGTCAAAATCGAGTGTTGTCATCCTCAGTAATTATTATAGTCACCACCATATTAACTGCCGGCGTGCAAAAGGGCATACATCCCATCATAAAGGTCTCCCATGTCGTACTGTCAAATGGTGTCCAACACCTACTAAAGCTGGACGGTCAGGTAGGAAATAATTGTTGTTGTTTGTGGATGAGTTCATAGTTGGTGCCAAGTTATGTCCCCCATATTTTCAATGGGCGAAAGATTAGTAACTTTTCCAACCAGGATAACTAGTTCACATATTGATATATTGTTGCTGTATGTAAGCAATATTTACAGTGTTTAAACATTCTTTCTAATGAATGGCACAGCGAATTGCCTGGCTATCCTGATGTAAAAAATCACCATTCTAATGCTCAAATAACAACAAAGACGGTTTTGTGATCATAGGAACCCCTCCTTCATATAAAATAATGCCTGCAGGAAGTCTGGTATGTCGATGAGATTAGAGCTTGAGAAGAGACGTTCACCAGAGCCCCTGCTGACCTGTTTACACCCATCACTGCTACGTATGTATACTTCGTTTTGACGAGCACAATGTTCCATGTGGTCTGGAATGAGCACTAGGGCAGTACCAGTGAAGATGCATTTAACGCTGGACAGGAGTGAGCGACAAACATGACACTGGACACCTCCCGCAGAGGGAAATCTTCAATAGACAATTCAGATCACTTAGGTCAGATCAGGCATTGTACGCGAGTGGGGAAAATCTTGCGGTTTTACCGCGAGTAAACCGCACCTTATAACAAAACCTATACGAGTCCAACCGCGCTGTGAAAGCACTCGTGTAGATACTTACAATTAAAATTAAGTGTTTTGTTAGAAGGCGCGGTTGCTACCAGTAAAACTATCGCGTTTTCCGTCATGTGCAGAAGGGATCTAAGCGTTATAAGGACGGGTATCACAATGGCTCAAATTTCAATCCAGACGCCCTTCGAGGCCCCCTGCTATCCTGTGAGGTTGAGCACCCCCAGCTCGGTCTTCTGGTGGTAGTATCTTTCCGTGGTTATTGCTGCCAAGCATCACCATGCCATTTAAAGATTTGTGAGATGGATTAAGAAAATAATCGAAGCTGCTTTAGGCTCCGAGCTACGGTCATATCAACTTGACCAGTATGGAAAGTTTTACACTCTTTATATACAGAAAGAACGGAACGAAAGTATTGATATACATGAAGTTGTAAAACAGGTATGCCGTGCATTAGTTTTATTTGGATAAACTTAAATGGTATTCTTCACAATGTCATTTTTTTAATAGAAAATATACTTTAATGTGTGAAATCGTAATCTTTGCTCCAGCAATCGGTTTATCAGGTCCAAATCCAAAGACAGAAGGTTGCCTAAATGCCATAAATAAATTTAAATTTCAAAGACAGAAAAGTATATATCTCTTTACTTCTTTGAATTTTAATTTATTTATGATCTTTAGGAATCTATTACTCAAGCCAGGATAGAGAGAAAGGATGTGGGTAGGAGTAGACCAGGGCCTAACTTGATGGTACTATCCCGACATTTACCTGGTATGAAAGAGAGAAAAAATGAAAAATTCTCAGTCAGGATGGTCAACTGCTGGTGCAAAGTTAACGCTCTACCAACTGGGAACCCCTCCTTCGAATTTGTTTAATGTACAATACATTAATTAGTAAGAGCGAGGTCGTAGATTTCACTTTATCTCTTCCATTTTATGCAAGGTTTTTGAGGAACCTAGTGGTTCAACATTTAACAATCTTAATTGCATGCGTGCCATTGTTTTATGTATATTTATTTGTGGAGTGTTTATAAAACAATGATAAAATATGAATGTTCTTGTAATGTTGCCAAAGCCAACGTTGGTATATTTTATATACAGGGTGTATTTTAACATGTGGGACAAATTTCACTAATGAATTCCTGACACCAAAATTAAGAAATAAATTCATATAAACATAGGTCCTATTCCTCTTCTTTTCCGAGAATCAGAGTTTCCAACTTAGAACATGCAAGCTACCCCCTGACATTAAGAATTCACGATAAATCAGAAACGAGGGGTGAAAGAAGAATGTTGATTTATGGAAGTGGATTTGTAACAGAATGGTGCACATTTTGAGACAAAATTTCACATTTTCGGGTTGTCAGTGTTGCCAATCTTGTACATTTCCGAGAAGTGAACAGCGTACAAACTCCTTCTCACGTTCTTTCGTTTATCCTATCCCGCTCTGATTCATAGATGTCTGAAGAGCATGAAAAGATTTAAAATTTCGATATTCGCCCAAATTATAATTTTACTTGGGATATTAACCTTGTGTCTTATCCTCAGATTGCAGCACTGCACTTCTTTCTTGCTTCAAATGCGATGTTCATCGTCATTTTCCCTCACGATGTGCACCATACCGATACAAATCTACTTCCATAAAAAGTACTCTCCTTTCATGCCTCGTTCCTGATTTATGGTGAATTATTAATGTCAAGGGGTAGATTGTATGCTACTAGTTGGAAACCTTGGATCTCGTAAATGAAGTGGAATAGGACCCATGTTTATATGAATTTATTTCCTTGGTTTGTTATCGGGAATTTTTCGGTGAAGTTTTCTCCCATATTAAGATATAACCTGTAGCCAAAAGTTGCCCAAGGGCGTTAATAAAAATTCAAATTCAAGAACACTGGTTTATAAGTCATCTGATCCTCCTACCTAAAGACCCCTTATAACCTATAGATCTAGTTTGGCATACGGAAGAAAATAAAAGACCAAGAGAACATGTGTTTTGCACCGATCCAAACTGGCGCTCACTCCACATTTGGGTCTAATGAACAAGTGAACTCACTGTCAGTTAAAGAGTTATGACAGTACGAAACAGAATTGTTTTCGACAAATTTAAATATTAAAATAATTACAAGGCAGTATGCATTAGTACAAAAAAACAAACATAGCCACCGCTACGTTTTCTGCAAGACATATGGTCGCTGTAGAACGTCATCTCTTAGACGAGATGACATGCTTAGGCAATCAGTGTCAGAAAGAGGTCAAGAAATGAACATTTAAGAACTGAATCACTGGTTTATTATTATTCTGCACACCATTTCCTTTACAAGTATATAGGTAGAACAAAGAAAAATGTATTAATCAAGATTTAATACAGTAAACTATGTGAACTATTGTGAGAAATAATATAAAATTCAGTTGTTTTTTTTAAGTACTAGATGCATCAATGTGTCATGTCAGAAAGCGGGAAAATGCAGTCACGTATGTTATATTGACACGTTTTGACGTGTGTTTGCGTGACTGGTATATTTAACGTATTCGAATGAGTCTGTAATAAACTGATTTATTGCATTTTCTTCCTATCTTCATTTGTTACCTTCCAGCGGAAAGTATTTTTAAGGTAAAACGAAGGAGTGATGTTTCATTCAAATTTTATCAAATAAAAGGTTTGCATAATGTGATTGTATGAAATAGTGTTTAATAGAATTTTGCAAACTATGAATTACCTAAAGATATTTTTCTCGAATGACATATAAATATCAATTATAACATTTACATAAAATTATTATTATATAATTCGTATCATAAGTCACCTATATCAAAATTTCATTTATTATGAATTATCAAATACTGTAATAGAAAAGTAGTTGGTTTATATTTGCGAACATGAAAAGGCAGAAATCAGGTAGCTTGAACTTCCGAGGTAATATATGTCGATGTTTCGCAGAAGGTATACTGTAGTAGATTCAAGTCTGCCTTCACTCTGAGGGATGTCTTTCCCTTGCGATCACAACTTTGGGAAGATAGCGGGACGGGCTTCTATTTAAGGTACCAACTCAACCCCGGGGTATCCGAATGATTAGAGCGCTTGCTTTCAGTGCGTGCTTGATAACGGTTCAATTCTCTCCGGGGTCCACTGAACGAGTAGTTCGGTGTCCACTCTAACGAAAATTATAGGTTCTATTCTTAGAAGCTCACCAGCTTGCTTAGGACGTTAATAATTCAATCAGTCAAATTATCAATTCCGTTCTCGCTTGCAGAGCTTTGGGAGACTATACGGGAAACCTGAAACTTCTCAGGCAGTAAATACTGCCTGCCAATAATTGTTTGGACACTTACAATAATGAACATTTGACACGAACACACCTAAATATCTGATAGGTTCATCTTTGATCTGGACCATACCTTTTTCCCTCCAATTTACGGACTCGAGTAACGCACCACCAAGTGCAGCGACAGATGTTTGACGCATTGGTCAGCACCTCAGTCGTCTTTGCAATCCGTCGGAAATGTGTTCGATGAGGTGACACGAGGAGTTGTTGTCTTAATAATAACAATCGTCCATTCGGCATAGTGAAGAAAGCACCTGCTTAACCAGAATGTTAATGTACCCACTTTCACAGTGGTTTAACACGTTCCGATAACTGACATTCCTTAGAATGCATGTGTACCTATACCCTATAGTCGATTCAGAACCGGCACTGAGTTAATCGGATCTCTGTTCCAAATTTTCGATGAGCTCTCATGAATAGTAATTTAATTTTCCGAACTCGTACAGTAACAATAGATATTTCAACAATTTCACTGATATGTTAATGCTGAAGTCTCCAAACAACTCAACTCAGCATTTGTGGCTACCCCATGCCGACGTGATTATTGATTTAACCTCTCAAGGAAACGTAGTAAAGCATTTACAGTTTCCTTCCTTACACTTTTTAAATAAAATAAAATGAAGACAGATTTCTTTTTTTACAGTGTAAATGCTCGTTGATGCTCTGAAACTCTTCATGAATGATCTTCGTCAATCATCAATGATTTACATCAAAACAAGAAAAAAGTTCCATTGAAGAAATTCCGAAATCTGCATAGTTTCGAAGCTACAGGCGTTTAAAGTCAGGCGTCGTCGTTAGAAATGACATCATATGGCGCCATTATTTCTGGGTCACCCTGTATAACTTAACTATTCCTTATGCTATTTTGGTCGCCATTTGTAGCCAAAATTTCCCTTTATCTATCACTATGTAAAATCTTAGGCCCTTATTATAAGAACTGTACTTGTGCTTGCATCAAGAGTTTTTCTTTTTCAATGAACTGTTTAATTCCTACGTCATTTATACTCTGTTGGCATAGGCCTACTTATCAGTGTATTCTCGGTCCAAACAAGTGGCGAAAACATACATTCATGAAGCCTAGCATAAAAAATAAAGCCTTGAGGAAAAGGATTAATTGATGTATGTATTTATTTATTTCCAAATAGTTATTTCGTGACCAAAACGTTCCCATAAGGCCATTTACCTGACAGTTACGTTTGGCACGTGGTCTTTTGTGGATCTAAAGTAGCCTTTCAGGACAGAGAATGTTTTAATAAAATTTGGTGGCATGGGAACCTAGTAGATAGGTAAATAAACAACCGATCTGAAAACAAAACAAGATCAGAGACTTGTCTCCACCAACCGTCTGAATTGTCATGGTAACCGGCGCATAAGTTGCATGGAGAAAGATAAACTAATTAATGAATAACTGACAAGGGACCTTTCTATTTTTGACAATTCGATTTCGGAAAATGCTTTCTATCACCGGATTTAGTACCCAAAGAAACCGAGAAATACAAGTTTGTAGCTGCATACCGTAAACAGGGCCGGAGATAAAGGGGTCCAAAGTTCGAATACAGCACGCAGAAAGTGCTTATAAACACTATGTAATTTTGAAACGAGTGGAGGAATTGAGATCAAATGTGAGGTATGAGTAACGTGTGTGAAGGTGTAGGTGTAGTGCGCATCATGTCGGCCATCTTAAAAGTCGCCATTTTTGATTTATCGAAAAGAAATAAACGGGAAGGAAGGCATGTGACGTATCATTTCAGGCTAGCTCTTTCCCAGAAATTCCAATATGAGGTTATTTGTTACCAACCTTTATTACTTTAGAAGGTATGGACCCTGCAAGTTGTGAAAAGGCGAAATTAACGGTTTTGGCTTCTGTCATTTCAGTGTATGTAACGTGAGCCAAGAACATGAGCAAAGTAGTGCTGTGGGCACAGTGTTCGAATTACTGCTGTTGATAAGAACCTTTTATGTTGTTAAGGTAGTCGTGAAAGGTGCATAGGAACAATCGATATAAAACCTAAAGGTGTCCAACGTTTTCGAGTAATTAGTGCTAATCGTGCATTTACAACAAATCTGATGCATGTTTAATTGCATCTGTTGTGTACCTTAAGAATGATTGTGTGGTTGAGACAAACATTGGAACAACGGTGAGCACATTGGAAGAAAGATAAAGATAAATAATCAGAAGGCAAAACCGTTAATTTTGCCTTTTCACAACTTCCGGAGTCCATACCTTCTCACGTAATAAAAGTTGGTAACAAATAACCTCATATTGGAATTTCTGGGAAAGAGCTAGCATCAAATAATACGTCACATGCCTTCCTTCCCGTTTATTTCTTTTCGATAAATCCAATATGGCGACTTTTAAGATGGCCGACATGATGCGCACTACACCTATTCAGTAGAGCTTCACACACGTTACTCATACCTCACATTTGATCTCAATTCCTCCACTCGTTTCAAAATTACATGGTGTTTATAGGCACTTTCTGCGTCCTGTATTCGAACTTTGGACTCCTTTATTTCCGGCCCTGTTTACGGTCTGCAGCTACAAACTTGTATTTCTCGGTTTCTTTGGGTACGGAATCCGGTGATAGCATTTTCCGAAATTGAATTGTCAAAAACAGAAAGGTCCCTTGTAAGTAGCATTCTCCACCCAAGCCCCTCCTTCGACGATAATCTTAAGTTTGTTACCAAAGTTTTTAACAATTCCGAACAGTTTTAAGACCAGTGCTTTTAGTACTTAATCTGTCACCTATCAACTTCCAGATGGGTTAAATTCCTTGTGGTCATCATGACATAATGTCTTGAATATTTCTATACATGTCTGAAACAGTTATACATTGCTATTCAATGTTCCTTAATATCTCCCTGTGTACACTTTCGATTGCCACTTAAAAAAACTACCTGTATTACGTCATACTTTGCTATCATATTACGTCATTTAGGACTGATACTGTACTACTTTTAAGAACCTTGAACTCCAAAAATACGAATATTTTGACATATATTCATAAGTTGCTTACTACGATATGAGTAATCAAATCTCGAATTTTGTAGCGTGGACCTTGAAACATCCTGTATATTCATTTTCTTTATATACGTGAACTGAATTAGCTATCTATTTCTTCGTTTCTCTTTCACTTGTAACGCTTACTTTTGAATAAACATTTTTTTTACGCCATTGATTTCTTAATAAAGGCGAAAGTCTAAAATGACTAGGAAAAATGCAGGCGAAATGTTTTACCTATAGAGTGTTAATTCCCTACCGTGCTGATCGAAGATTTCAATCTCGTTATTAATCTGGCGGTTTTCCTTCGAAGACGGTGAAGGACTCTTCCATCAACATAGCACCACAAAATTCAATTTAAAACCTCAACATGTTAAGAATACGTAATGATATTCAAAGGTCATCGATTGCTTGCTGTCAATTTCCTCCTTATTATAATACTGAGTCTTCTCTCCACAAACTTTTTACTTCTTTTCTATCTGCAGAAGAGTTGCAATTGAAGTGGAGGAATATTTACTCTTTTCTCTCTACAGTTTCAACGAATTTAGTGATGATTGGTGTGTGTGAAATGTTTAGTATTTTAAGCACCGGCACGTTATTTCAAACAAAAAGTCTATGTAAGTTAAGAAAACCTAATGAGATCAAACGTATTCGGACACTTAGTATCAACTATCGTCAAAATATCTTACTCGGTAAACGCCTCAATATTGGACGGACATTAATATGAGGCTTGATCCATGTTTTCTCCTTATCACAGCCAGATGTTTAAACGTTTCCTGGGGAATTGTACTTCATTCTTCCAGGAGTTCTATAGACAAAGTAATCAGTGATCATGGAAAGAGATATGATATACGGCACGCATCCGACTTTCTAATTCACCTCATCAGTATTTCTATGGGACTGAGAACTGGTGACTGTGCAGCCCAGTACATTTCTGTTAGGAAGATAAATATGAATAGTTCAAGTTTAGAGATGGTGATTAGTTGACGAGTAATATTATGTCTGTGATTGTTGCTCATGATTCAGTAACTTTGATTTTAATGAAGACCTAATGATGTTAGCGATAGACTTATAAAACTGTTTATATTTGTGGTTAAAAGCGGAGCTGCGGTATTGGAATTTTAACTTAATTTTAAGGCCTTTAGGCAACTTTGGCTCATGTCGAATTGCGGTATTTGAATTGCGTTTGCTGTAAGTATAACTGAGTAAGCTGGTACTATAATTTTGAATATTGCGTTCATTGGTATGAAAATTTATATTATTATTACTGTAAAGATGGATTGTTTGAATCAGTCTTCTAGAAAATTCTGCAAATGTTTTTATAGTAGCGAAGATGTAATTGAATAATCTCTATAGCAGATGGTATGTGTCATAATATTTATATTTGAGGATTAGTGCAAGTTATTAACTATATTTCAACCGGAACATTATTGTTTATTTAGAGTATGTTATGTAGAGAAAAGCTTCCCTTTTTTAATTATAAAATTTGGTAAACCTGTAGTTATACACATGAGGTTTATAAACGTAAAATAAGTTAACATCTTTACAGTGCTGTTTACTGTATTCTAATTTCAATATTAACTGTTATATCAGTTTATTATTCTGAATACAACCAATACACAAACAGATACAGACATTAAAAACGTAATTCAGTAATACTATGTAGAAAGCTGAGACATTAGAGATTTTGGACTCACATCCTAGTGATAAACTATTCAAAAAAACTCCTTATTAAATTGAATTCAATTCAAGCTCCCTTCTATTCAGTTATACTTTACATAAAGTATTGAGAGTTTGATGTGAACACATGCAATCAGCTGTCACTATTCATATTAAAAAAATTAATTCAGTTTAATATTTGGCTGTATCAGTAATTACCATTAATGTCTCGGGAATCAGTTCTAGGTTTTACATTTTGTTTCGTTAATGGAGTCTGTTACCACATCTCTTTGGTTAACAGAGTTTGATGTTTCCTGTCTCTCAGAGGAAATGTCAAACAGAAACATGACATGATAAACAAACACGACCTAGAACAGTTTTTTTTGACGTAGTCCGTTCAGAGTTGGAGAGGAGAGTTTTCCACTTAATTGAATTATTAGCCTTTATGGCACAGAGTTGCAAATGTAGTAAAATTGAATAGCTAACCACTTTATTAATGAGGCATTGTTATTGTAGGGTGTGTAGTTTGTAATGCGAGGAGAAAGAGGAAAGTTTGTTTAGATTTTGTTTCATTTTTTTTTGTGTTCATGTTTCAAAAGTAAATTTGAGTTTTTTCCTTTTTATTTCTACTGGAAACACACTTTTCTAAGCTAGAAAGAAACACGTAGCCACTGTGGTCTAGTGTCTATACTTTGACTGCGTAAATGGAGCTCGTTGTACTGAAATAATCTGAAGCCACACCTGCATTCGATTAGACGTTAGTGGTGTGCTTTACGGGATAAGGATACATTTAGTGCCAAACTACCGTATTGGAAGAAAATCCCACGAGGGGTAAATCGATGTGACCGAAACCAGAGTGAACCCAGGCTGGTATTTGTCACCGAAAGAGGTAGGTGGGGGGAGGGGTGAATAGATGTCCAAGCACCTTTTGGAGTACTGGGCGTAAATATACTGGTTTCTCCTCCCTGTAAGGAAACGGATAAGTGAGGTACCAAAGAAAATGCAAGAGGTGCAAGGGAATTTCTCCTACAAATAATGCCCTGATTGAATCCCAAATCTGAAGCTAATTTGTCTTTATCTACTTTTAGTTTAGGGTAAAGCAACGTTAGATTGCAACACTCCCTCCGTATTTCTCTGATGTATTTTTATCATTGCACGAAATTCCAATGCTGCTCTTACAAATTCAAGCCTAGAAAGTTCAAACTTTCAGAGAAGATAGTTCATAATGTTTTCAAGAGTTCAATTCGTGCCAACTTTTTATTTCGTTTTCTTCTTAGTTGTTGTTATAGATTTGTATATTCACAACAGCAATCAAGTGATTGCCAACAATGAACAAATAAAAGAAATTTAATGAAATCGATACGGCTTTTAAAATGGGCATGAACTTTCTTCTCTGAAAGTTTGAACTTTTTATGCTTGAATTTGTAGAAGCAGCATTGGAATTTCGTGCAATGATAAAAATACATTAGAGAAATACGGAGGCAGTGCTGCCAACTAACGTTAGAGACCGTTGCCTAGCACTAATCTTAAGTACGAAACTGATAGCTTTTTAATGTAAATATTCGAATTCAATTTCCAATGCACAAAATGTACAAAGACATGTGCGGATAGGGTTTAGTGTCACACACAACCTTGCTGACATATCAAAACAAATCTTTCGCGGGTTTTCTTTAGTGAAATAGTACCAGAAGGAAATGTTGCATAACCTCACTAGATTAAAAGCAGCAAGGTAAATTAAGTTCTCTGCACCCAATTCTGACATCATTTTCTCTCCCTCTGTTGTCATTTAGACCCTTGCGATCTTTAGAGTCTGAGCGCAGTCAGTGCAAAAATACCTTAAGCGAAGGTTGTATCCCTAACAGATTAAAACAAAAGATGGTAAGATAAATCAAAGTCTTACCTTGATTACGTATTTTTGTGTCGGGATTACACCTAGAACACAAGTCGTGACTGCTATCATCCTCATTCGTTTGTTCGGAAAACGTGTTCGCAGAGGAACTCAACTTTCTGACTCATTAATAGCCCTAGACCGTATTGCCTGTAACTGTATGCAAATTAATTAATAACTGTTTCATTACGATATTAAACTCAGAAATTCAAACATATATTCAATTCTAATGCAAGCTCAACTTCAGTTGAATTTTTTTCTCTCTGACTTCATCAGCTTTAACAGGTTTATAAAATTTGACGATAGAATTGACAAGTAAGTTCCTTGCATTGCGAAATGAGGAACAAGAGAATCTACGTTTCCACCAACATGGTGACGTCATTACCATTAATCGATCGATAATTTCTTTGTTCTTTTTTTTTTTCCTCCCTAAAAAGCTAGTTTCCGCCGATCAGTGCGTTTACTAAGGCAAATATGAATAATTCAGTACAAGAGCGCTTAATTACGGATGTTTGAGTTCACAAAACATTACACACGATGAACTAAAAAAAAAGAAAAGGATCGAGATAATGGAACGACTTCCATCAGTGGTTTTAAGAGGCCGTCACCACGCAAACTAACACTTAGTGTTTAAACACAGAGGAAACGAACCTTATAACTGTTTCACGTAATGTAAAGGTGAACTAAAAACTGTGGGTAAAAGTGAAAGTGAAGCCATCTTCGTTTCCACTAAGCAATCTGAATACAAAATCTACATAGGAATGAACAGGAAAACCTAGGTCTATTACAGCTTAATCTTGTCTGAGAATTACAGTTTGATTGTGCCGGTGTCTGCATATGTATGTCCGATTCTCCGCCTGATGTCCCTTTCCATTTTAGTATAATAATATTTGTTCCAGTATATTTGCAGGCACATGTTTTTTTGTGCGGGAGTGTAAGGATGTGTTATTTACTCATACCTACAGTAAAATACCTTACACTCCGCTTTATCATAAATATATTATTTCATTTTAAAAACTGTCTTTCTGGTCTTCTAGTACGTAATTAGTTCTGTCCTTCTTGATCTATATTCGAAAATTTTCAAATATCCATATCCCAGCCGAGATTTTAATGAAAAACCTTCGAGAACACTGGTCTAACGCGTTGTCAGAGCACACGACCGCCGTCTTGGGCTTGTTTCTCTTGATTTAAACTTGTTAGTGGACTTCTCCATTACTTCTATACATTGTTTCAACAACACCAAACAACAATTACACAGCTTTATCTAAAACGATAAATGAAAAAAAACAAAACTCATCGACTGACTTGTGGTTGTGTTTCAAAGACGGCCATTTCAATAAATGTTGTGTGAGGTGAAAGAATTGAATTAATCAGGCCTTAGGGCGAAAGGGTTTGGTGGTTTATATGCGTCGGTGCCCGTCCCTGTGATCGCCACACTGTATCAATTCCATAAGAGTTATTAATGAAAATACTTTATTATTTGTTTTACATTAACATTAAGTAATAATTTTAGTGTCTGATCAAAGATAATAGTTGAATCTTCTATCATTTTTTCTATGGTTTCTCTCGAGAAGGAAATATCCAAATAAAATACTGAGTTGCCAGATGGTATATATATTGAATCCGAAGAAAAGTGAAGAATGGATATGTGTAAAGCTATAACTGCTATATAGAGCAGAGAGCGAGAGATTCAAATTTGAAAAAGGAAATGAAGACTATTGCATATAAATATACAAAATAAAGCTAAGAATGTTGGAAGTGCGTAAATGTACACTAGTCATTTCATTGCAGACGCACAGAGCACCAAAGAAATAATTGTCTGGCGCTATCTCGAAATTCGTCTCTTTGAGTTCTTTGGCTTGAATGTTCAAATAGAAATTTAACCTTACAGTAAATCAATGCAGTTTAGAATGTTTACAGAAACCCAATAGTGAAAACCATATTATATATTCTCCCCCTTTTTTTCTGTGGATTAATCGCCTTTGCCACTCAACCCTTCAATTTAATGATTCAAAGTACTTAAAGATTATTCAGCAGATATGACTATATTCCAGACTCCCATGGTCTAGTGGGGATCAGGTCTGGAAAGATAGTATAAATAGGTTTGACTAGACCTCTACTACTCATGCCAACCATCTGATAATTACTCTAATTTGCAGCACGTGCATTCCGAAACTGAAACAAGATCAAAATACCATTCTTCATCAGTTTCCTTCTTACAATATGCTCTCGAGGAAACATCATCCTTTAGTCTTTAGATAGTATTTCGCCGCATATACCTGTAAAGTCTGCGAGAAAACATCAGACTTGCAATGGTCTTGCGTCGTAGATGATTCTACAGACTGCAAGGAAATGTCATCCTTCTAACTTGCGACGGCCTTGCTCCATAGATCTCTACGCAGAATGCAAAGAAACTTGCAATTGCCTTTAACGCCGTATGTCCCTATTCAGAGTACACTTCATATAAATGTAAATAAATTTAAAATAAAGTAAGTTAATAATTAAAATACTCTCGGAAACTTCTTTATTCGTCCAGTGCCAGCTTTTCGTGTCACTGGATGGCCTTTGGGGCATCACTGTTCTGAACTGAAAATGTGGAAACGAGTAGCTGTTGGTAAATAGCAATTAAACAGGTTACTAAGTTGAATGTGCAATAACTGGTAATATGTTAATTTTATGCAACTCACTATATATACCCTTAATTTGAATCAAGATTTGTTTTTGAACCTCAATGATAGGTAAAACAAATTGTTAAAGGAAAGAAGCACTTTCGAATATGGCCTATAGATGTCCCTAGCCTCGTCAGCATTCAGCGTGAACCTGTCTTCTGTCGCCTACGAGGGAGGAAGAAGAGCAGGTGTCCTTATCTGGTTCTACACCTCCACGTCTTGGCCAGTGCGTGAGCGTGCAATTTATATGGCTGTACAATTAGTGGTAAAATTAGTGTATCTTTCCCCTGGTACGTACAATTACTGTATATAATCGTTTCGTTGTTCCCAGACGGAAGGAGTGTCTGATTAAATCTTAGGCAACAAACTATTTTACGATCGTGAATATAGTAAAGTCAATCTGGCTAACTTCACTTAATAATTCGGTTTTCATTATGGGACGTTTCTGCCGGTGTTGTTTTCTTGCAACCGTGATGCACATGGCACTCACAATGTTTTCTTACTATATGCAGTTCAGTATGTTGTCGTTGTGTAATCCTTAAGTTTATACCATAACGTATTTCTGTTTGTTTTATGTAAATACCATTCAAAACATAGAGCTTTATTTATAATATCATTTCTAAATGCTTCCTTATAAGCATTGAAATTTAACCGAGCTTCAGACAAATTATCAAATTCTTGCCATGTTAACATAGTATGTCGATTAGAATCGTCCTGGGACAGGATGACATTGGCACAATATCGACATGTCATTAACACAAAAATACGCCATGGAACTAAACCATCTACTCAACGTACTGCCACAAACTTCCATAAGGAACTGGATAAATTTCTGTGCCACGCTTTACATATCCCGAGGTGGAACAGCTGCCAGATTGAAACGACATAGAAGTTTGGAAACTTTTTGACCACTCCTCGTGAATTGATGTAGTTTACAATGGCTTATTTATCCTGTAATTAAGACACTCTCATGAAATAGTAATTTCATTCTCCCTACTAATAAATTAGGTATGTTGTAAAGAAATTTCAAGGATCATTCTGATGGTCTCAATCAATGTAAAGAATTTTCAAAATATGTTCTCGAATTTAGTTTCATATTGTTAACATTAAATTATCACAATAATGCGTCAACACAACTTAAACTAAGAATGTCAATTATTGTTTTTTTAATATTATGGCAACAATTCATGTAAATTCCATCAAATAGTTTTCTGTAATTCATGATACTAACCATTTAAATTACGCTACACTTCGTTAATTCTGTATGCAGAAGTTCTTTCTTGATTTAAAGGAAAAACTGAATTCTAATTCTACTGAGAATGAAATTTCTGCGAGAGATGTAGAACAAAAGAAACGAATGAATGAATTTCTACTGTCATTGTTTGTGGTTGATGTCGCCGGTTTCTTTCCTGGTCGTCGCTGCTGATATTTGGTTACAAATTCTGGTTGTCTGAAAGCGCTCTTTTTACTCTACTGGGAACTGTTTCTGGTTTCTGTTCATGGCGCTCAGTGCGCAATTCTGTGGGAAAGGGACAAAGAGACTCACACAGAGATAAAGAGAAGGACAGCAAAGTGAAAGAGGAAAAAGGAGGAAAAGAGAGAGAAAGAGAGAATGCTGGAGAGACAGCAACAGTTCTAGACAGCAGACCAAAAAGACCTGCATATGTGTTTCTCTCTTTTTCCTCAGCCAAACTCTCCGCAGACCTCCAAAGGTAATTACAGAACCATTTTTCATTTATCCAGAAAAATGAAAAGGGAAAAAAATGGGAACAGCCACAGTGTCTGAGAATAGAAACGGTTGGCGCAGTGTGACCACTATCAGATGTTCTTCCCATGGCTTCTTAACTTCTTGCAACTAGAACAACAAATAAAGAATTGATATTGTTAAAGTAAAGTAAAGCTGCTATGGCGTATTAATTTTAGTTTTAGATTCTGCTTGAACTAACTTCTAAAACAATGGTGTGACCAAGTTATAGTTTCTATCTTCTTTCAATTAACAAAATGTACTTCTCAGTTTTACCATTTACTTGGTTCGTACACATACACCATTTTTTCAGCGGTCTTAAGTACATTGAAACGATATAATTAGAAACATATTTCGCAGATACTATCTGCAGAAATGAGATATTGACTAGCCTACTGCAAGAAGCAGTGAACCCAAAAAGTTGCGATGTGTAAGGTAAGAGATATGGCAGAGCCCTCTATTTGTCACGCAGCTTGTCTCTAGACAACCTTTAAAATATGTTATACAAGTTATTTTCCCATCACCTTTGCTTTACCTTACATTTCCTCTGTTCCCAAAAACTTTAAGTCAACCCTCTGTTGTAATAAGATCTTACATTTATAACAATATTACATTTTACTCACCTCACTGTTCTCCTTCTACGATGACTACCATGAACATAATTTCATTTTGGCAACAACACAAAAGCACAGGCTATTAACAATCCACTAAGAATTCTCAAAATGGCTGTCCAATCGAGTCAAATATGCTACCATGGAGATTATTAGCAATGTTATCTTCTAAATAACAATAAACAATGATGTGCACAGAGTAATTGCATTGTTAAGAACAATATTTTAGTCCTTCTCCTATCTAGTAATTTATTCCTGCTACAGTCGAGGGATTTTGTTCGCTTCATTATGAACCTCCATAGTAGAAGACGTAGAACAGGTGCCAGGATACGGTTCGAAAGAACCCATGAGAGAACAATGCAAATACTTATTAATAGGTTTAATAATAATTGTTAATAAAAGTATAACGACCACGTTTCTATTTTAATAAAACTATTCAGCTCATTAATATTCTTTCCTTCTTCATGTTTTATATTAGGATGGATTCATCTAATTTTTGAATGTTGAATTCAGTAGTAAAATTAGATAATTTCTATCACGTTATATTTTCCAGATATACAGCACTCATACAAAAGATAATAATAAAATATTGTTCAAAATTGACTATTGTTAATTAAACAGAACATATAGGACTGAAAACTAACATAATCTTTTTTTCATAGCTTAAAAGACTTATGAGCGAACAAAAGTACTAGGCTGGTAACGCAGTAATTCACAATATTATGAAATTTAGGTTTTGAGGCTTTTAGGAAATCCACATTGTTAAATTGTTATGCAGAATGACAATAAAAAATTCGGCAAACAGCAGATTAACAATAAAAAAAAATCCGACAAAGTCTGGTCATGTTTACTGCCGTCGTTTACTAATGAATGACAATGCATTAGTCTTTTATTTAATTGTTGAACATGAAAATGGCATTTGCTTTTCATTTAGTGTTTAATTTTTCTTACTTTAAAGCATTGTACAAGTAGTACTTTTCTGTTAAATATATACAACATACATATACATCAACTATCCGGAAGTTTCCAAAATCCGGCAGTCCTCATGTCCCAAGGTTCTGGATTTTTTATTGTCAACCTACAATGTTTAAGTACAATTTGATATGGTCAAATAGCATGACGGTTCTTCCTTTTTAGACGACACCTCGTCAGTCTCCCTAATTAGAATTCAACAGTAAATGCCCATCATTGCACGGCTTCAGTGCTCTTAGAAACCATGATCCGTTGTAAGAATGTTTAGTAAAAGCATTTACCACTAACAGCACCCACCTTTCTGGCCAAATTGGAAAGAATAACTTTATTGACATTCTACAACCATGTTTCAGTAGTTGTTTAATACATCAGTCATTAGAGATACGTGCTGTCCAATAAGAACAAGAAAACAGTACAATTTCGTGAACCCATCCTGTAAACCTAATAGTAGTGCAATAACTTTTAAATCGCAGCACATCTGTAAGGAACAATCTACCGTTATATTGTTACTTCCTAAGGCAGCAAAACCATTGCATATTGCATACAAATAAATGTCCCTACAGAGGGACAAAATGGATATATATTTCAAATTGGAATTTCAGATTTAAGAAATTCCAGGAAGTTTCTTGATTTTTAAAACATATTTTCTACACTCTTCTTGGTAACACTGTTAACCTATTCAATGGCGTAGTCATGCCTGAATCTCAGAAGTTTCTGTTACAAGTTGCAATGAAAGTGTCGAAAACTTAATAAAATCAGAAGATGTGCCCGCGTTTAATAACTATATTTCCAATTTATAGATTTTGTTTCAGCATGCTCCAATCTTCCCAAAAAATAAAATATTTCGATATTATTAATTGATATGGGTAGTACGTATATTACGAATGTAACTACGAACCAGGCTTATATAGTTTGACTAGGTTTTGTTATCGTTCTGCGGCCATAAAGATTTTTATTTAATGTTAAAATGGAAGTTTTAAAGAATTTATATTCAGTTGATATTGTTGTTTGTAAAACCACAAATGAAGTTTTAATGTCTGAACTTTTAATCCATTGTTAATTAAATACAAAATAAAATAAAATAAAATATAAATCTTACCTTGGGCGATACAAAAGAAGAGCTTTTAGATTAATTATTTAGTATATGACGTCAGGTATAATGTATTATATTGTTAGGATATGAGAATGGTACACCTATTGTATTGTTTCTGGAATGATATGGCGGAATTTATGCCAAGCTTGAGCGATGAAAGTTTTCTGGATGTTTTTAGATTTCATGAACGCCATGAGAATGGAAATGAATGTTACGGAATATAGAAAACTCTAGTTGCTAGAGAATTTGTTGTATAAAGCAATTAATGACAAAAGGAATTGTAAGATTTTATATAGATGTGGGTCGTAGATATCTGTGTGACATATGTATTTAAAGAGTTAAAGGAAGGATAATAAGAAGGACATGTAGAATCAGAACTTTTCAACTCATATGTTTTGTGTTTAATTAATGTTTTACCTAGTTTTTGATATAGCGATTCTTACTTGTTTCGCCAGAGTGAACACTCTAGATGGAAGAAAATTTAGTCAAGTGTCGCCCCACCTCTGTGCATAAGCCGAGGTACCTCCAAGTGGGCATCTTGGTGGTTTAGTGGCATAATAGGTTGCCATCTATTCGTCACGGATGAAACTCGCATATACCCACAATCTTTTATAAGAAACCCTGAGAGAAAGAGAAGATTATTAAGAGAAGTAACTATTGGGTTGGTGCATAAGTACGCGCCGTTCTCCCTTTTTTTTGGCAACATTGCATTGTGAAGCCTTCGTTTTTTGTTATTCAATTGTTTTTCTTCAGTTTGGAGTTTGATTGTTGCGAACAGGAGCTTGTATGTTTTTAACAGCTCATTTTGGCCATTTTTAAGACTAATCAGTATGGAGTGTCAAGTGGAGAAAAATAAACACTTCCGACACATTTTATTCTTCGAGTTTAATCGAGGATTTGGTGCTGCAGAAGCCACGAGAAGGAAATTGTGGTATGTACGGCAGTGAAGCACTTGTTGAGAGGACGGCACAAAAATGGTTTTCTCGTTTTCGAGAAGGAAAATTCGACTTGTGTGATGAACCACGTACTGGAAAACCTTCTCTGTTTGATAAGAAAAAACCGCCTAAATCAGTTGGTTTACGATAATCCTCGCCAAACAACGCGGGAATTGGAAAAAATATGGAATACGAACACACAACCATTGTGCCTCATTTGCATTCATTGGGTAAGGTGAAAAAATTGGATACATGAGTACCACATGTGTTAAGCGACACCAACAAAAATCAGCGAATAACCATATGCTCGTCTTTGCTGGCTCGATACCGTTTGGCTTGTCGTAGGCACAAAGCATTTCTGGGGAACATTGTTACAGGTGACGAGAAAAGGTTGCCTGTATGTGAACTTAAAGAAGAGGAAAGAATGGCTCAGAACATCGAAAAAAGCAACACTCCATGCGAAGGATAAGACCATGGCATTGTAAAAACGGCACGAACTTATGCACCAACCTAATATATATTAATACGTTATACACAGACATCATATATTACATTATTATATTTTGCTTTTACTTGCGTTTTCCATGTTATTACCGGTTCATCCTCATCATGTTGCGTTGAGCATAAAATGAGGTAGTAGATATGATTATCATGAAGAGGGAAGTAATACTTTGTAGTAGTTTTCTTTTATAAAAACAGTAATACGTAATATAAAATAAATACGTAATATAACTTTATTATTCCAAATAAATTTTGTTTTCAGTTTTTCTTAATTTGTCTTGCAGATAGCTGCTGCTTCTTTCGGTTTGCAGACTTATCCTTCTCTTGTTGTCCTGATTCTTCCTCTGCCCTTACAGACGGCACTATTCTCTTTAGCATTACAAACGACGTGGCGTTTCCATAGTTGCACCTTCTCGCCATAACAACCAAACACACACATTCGTACTCCTGCTTGAGAAATCCCAAGTTCAGACAATGAATAGTATTCTTACATTACCAGAAAACAGACCAAAATAATGAAACAGTGTTGTTAAACTTTTAAAACGTGTTTGTCGAAAGGTGAATTCGGATTTTTACGGAATCTTTAAAAGCAGAGTTCTCGGAGTCAGTCGAATATGTTCCTATATAATTAGAGAATACTAAAGCAATCGAACCCATGCAATAATGAGGAAAAATAGATTATCAATATTCATTTTAAGGTCGTTTATTATATTTCTTTAGCTTTATCGATCAGTCCAAAGAACAAATAATATCTGGGTCGCACTTGTAAGAACACAATAAATTCAGTAGCCGATACTGAAACTTGCTTCTGTGTAAAATCAGTGCGTAAAGATACTTACATAAAGTGTTACGCAATATTCCGGTTTGTAAACTGTTGAATTCCCTTTATTAATATTGATTACTTATAGATCCTGTCGCCAGTAGTAATATCTGGTTTTTACTATCTATCCCAAGTATTTTTGCGTATAATGTCATTACATATATCACAAACGATAAATTGATTAAGCGGAGCTCAAACCACTCCTATCGAAAGTGTTGATCCTCCTTCCAACAATGTATAACTTTTCGTGTCTGTGTTACTTTGTTCATTTTGCGCTACTTACCTGCTGTGTAAGAATGCATTCCCCCTCCATTTCGTCTTTGACTTCCTCTCTTAAAGATAAAGTAAATGAAATATAGCCTCCTCAAAGCTGTTGCCTTCCCTCCTCCAAGAAAATAATTGTTCTTTGCTTGTGTAAGACATGAACTGGAAGGGGGGCAACTGATACCATCTCTATGAACAGCCAAAGTCTCTCTCTCTCATTCTCAGTCATACAATATGCAGACGATCGATAAAACGTTCCATTACAGAAAGGAATTGATAAAACATGAAGTGTGCTAACCTTTGTGCACTTTGATGTTAACAACTATTAGATTCGTCCTTTTGTATGTAAAAACTCATTTCCTTTCAAGCTGACGATAGTAATGAATATGCGGCGTCTTGCAATTGATAACAATCTATTTTTTTTTATAAATACTTATATTTAAAGAAAGTTCTATACTATAGACATATCTAGATTTTAAATACCACCTGTAAAATGCAGGATATATTTTGTTACCTGAAAATCGTAAATGATTGGTAAATGATCGAAAATGAAAGTTTTATCGCCTAAGTGGAATGGAGTTCAAATATTTATTTATTGTACTAATTTGTCTGATAGGTCTGGTGAGTATATTTGTATCTGTTCACAGTTGCTGAATATTCGAAAATGTATTTGTAGGAACAAAAATTGATATTTATCATTATATATATTTGCTTAATTTCACTTATTAATTGATATTAACTTGACAGAGTTAGCTGTGACCCATGCCTTTGTTGTATCATTCCTCGGCAAGTTCATCTGCTGGGCAAAAAGGCAGGCAGAGTCTCTGTTTAATGTACCATTATGGTCATCATCATTAGTATTCTGTCAAAACTGGTGGGTCCTTGAAGCCGCGTTTAGCTCTCTCAATTCATTCCCGAATAGCACACAAAGAAAAAAATGTTGATTTAATGCCGATAACAGTCCATGAATGAATATCCAAAGATATCTCATGTGCCGAGCGTCCATAGCTCATTTGATAAAGCGTTGACTTTGAATTCGAGATTCCTGGGCTGGAAATTCAGGGCTAATCATCCTGACTGACAATCAAACATACTGATGGGGCAGAAAAAGTTCTAAACTGTTTTCTTCCGTCATGTTTAGAATGTCAAAGTATGTGCCCATGCAAATTTTGGCAACTCGAGCGCAGTTACTTTGGGAGATGACGATGAAATTATAGTCAGATTCTGTTTTCTGGAGAGTGAAAAGAAAAATGTAGAAATACCCTTATATTTGTAAAACGCTGAAAGAAATGGAAAGCAAATACACAGTAATGGGTACTTGGTGCAAAGCGCTATCTGTTGGAGAGTATTTTCTTCATGGCTGCCATCTTGAAGTCCGCCATATTGAATCTCGATTGATTTTCTTAAATGGGAAGGGGGTCTTGTAACATGTCATTCTGGGCTAGAATTTTACGTGAAACACGTTTCTGAAGTCAGTTTTGCCGTAAATGTGTTATTGTGAGAGATAATGATGTTGACGTGTTTCACAAGAGATATTGTGAGAGAAACGAAGGCAAGAATATCTCTTGGAAAGAAATTAATATTTTCGACTGTGAACATTTTACTTCCCATGCTTGTTGTACGCATTACTTCCACTTTTTGCAACATAAAAAACTAAGAGAATGTAAGAACTGTGTGCCGAAAAAGGTGAAAAACAAATGCGATTTTTTTACAGTGTACCATGTGCTCATGCAGAAAGAAAAGTAAACATAAAAAAAGAATTCGTGATCCATATGTTAACACGAGTTTAAATATGTTGAAAAGCAGAAAATAAACGCGTTGCCATTTACAAAGAATGATAAATTCTGGGTAAATATTTTTGATGTTTGTTTTTCCTTCTAAGCAAAATGTATTTCTTTTTTTTCCTGCTTTCTCTTTCTTTCTACCCTTTTTCTAGTCTCTGTCTCTCTGCTTCACTCTTCCTTCCATCTTTGGTGACGAAGTTGGCCTCCTCCACCTAAGCCTCCAATACCCTACACCAACACTAATGCCCTATTTTTCTCTCTTTTTTGGCTGTACGTCCTTTATTTTCATTTCGTTTTTCTTTTCTTTTGAAACCTGGCAGGAAGGAAACTTATTGCAGACGGCAGGAGATTAACAGGAAGAGAAAGGAACAGAAAAAATCGGCTTCTGTTTTATTTTACTTTGCTCAGAAAATATTGCATTACGATTGCTAAGGGGAAAAAACGCAGTTCCCAGCTGCTAAATTTTACAGTAGTGGAAAAAAGAGAAGAAAAAAAGAGAAAGTGAGAAAAAAAGGAAAGGAGAGCAAGTACTTGATACGTCAATATATTTTCTCCTTTTCTCCTGAGTCAATAAAGAGTGAATTATTGGCATACTTATATTGCACATTATGTGACCTCGAAGTAAGTGACGAAAGTGAAAAACTGTGAAAGATTAAAGACGATAGTTTTTTTTTTTTTTTTTGTATCTTTCTTATATTTTTATGTAAACTCTACAAGGAAAGGGACATTTCTTTGCATTCCTCGGCGGGAAGGATCGAAGGAGGTACGAATTGCATTTCGAATACATTATTAAGGAATTTTTTTTTCTCTATGTAAATGTGGATAGCTATCTCCGTTGTACATAGACATCGAAGCCTTGTGGCGAAGATCAAGGACAAAGAGTGTCACTTGCAAGTTCAAAGCCTGTTCTCGTTTTGTCTTTATAACTGACCAGGAAACTGTCCGAATATGATCATACAATTGTCTAATTGTCCGACTAGCCCCATCTTATTTGATTGATCTAAAGTGTGCAAGTATATGCAAGATTGTAGCCGCTATGACAACGTCTACATGAAAAGTTCTAGCCGGTATGGAAACGTTTATATGCGAAGTTCTAGTGACTATGGCAACGTTTAAATGCGGGGTTCTAGCGGCTATGGCCACGTTTACCTGTAAGATTCTAGCAGCTATGGAAATGTTTATATGCAAACTTCTATCGCCTATGGCAACATTTATACGCAACTTGAAACTTTGCTGTCATAATAATTGCAGCTCAGGCTATTCGAAACCTCTCAGTGCAGTATTAGAAGACAGCAGAGTTGCCAACTCAACAAATATATTTTTTTGAAACGGCACTTTCACCTCTTTGCATATTTAGAATGAGTACTAGTATTCGAACATACCATATCTCTTACAGCAGGCAGTATTGCCAAATTTGAGGGATATAATTGGAGACAGATTGCTTAAAATGGTTTTATGTTGAGTTGGAAACTTTGCATGACTTGTGACATTACAGTTAAACGTTATGGATAGCCTGTGCTGTGTAAGTGATGACTGAAAACTTTGACGTTAATTGCTTGAATGAATTTGGGGATATAAGTTGCCATAGTCTGCGCTCAGGAAACCCTGATTTTTTTCGAATTGCATATCGCTCCTCGTCCTCAGGCGCTAACACTACACCAAATGCTCTTTCAAATAAAATTGGTCTCATCTGGAACTGGATCGCCCATTTTCAGACAATTTCCTGGTGAAATTCCTTATGGCCTAATTGATCACTGCTATTGGTGTGAAATTCATAATGTTTTGTTTTTCTTTTCTAATTTGTACACATATCAGCCATTATTCAGCTCCAGAAATATTCACAAATTCACACATTAGTACAGTCACGGAAATATGTACTGCGGTAGTTGAATAAAATCTAACAATTTACTTTTTGTTTAAATTATATTTTTCGGCCAGGCAGGCAGTTATAATTAAGCCGTGACATGTCTGAGGAACAGAGCTAGAATACTTAGTCTAAAGGGTGCCCATCTAGTCCATAAGCATTAGGTAAATAGAAACTAAACGCTATTCTATAGACTAAATAACTGCTAGACTCTCGCAGTACATATTTCCGTGACTGTACCTAAGTTCGTATTACAGTATAGCCTTATAATCTCTAGTAAACATAGTGAATTAATAAATGATATTTCATGTAGATAGGTATACAATTTCTTGGACGCCTCACGTTACGATGAATTATGACACGACTCTAGGAATCACATGAAAATTCTTGGAAGCTTCACCAAAGAAAACAAAACAATGTGGTATGTAGCACTGTTCACAGTTTTCAGCCGTTTTCTAACAATATAAATGGAATAACAGTCACAAAATCTTGTATCTACTTCTTATTTGAATATTCTATGAAACTAAATGAGATCTCTGATGTTCATCAGCAACGTCACTGCACATTTTCAGGCAACTAGTTGAAAAACAGTGAAGAAAGAAGTATTATACTGCTCTTGTTGATGCAAAAGTGGCAGAAGTCAGAAGTCAGAAGGCAGAAGTCAGATCCCCAATTGGTTTTTCGTCTATATCTTTCCGCATGTTATAGCGAAAACGGTCGTTTTACGCCAAAATACTCTTTGATGAGTTGCCTAAGACCTATTAGTACCAGCATCCATAACATCACAGTTGGTTAAGTGCAATGTCAAATTTTGTTGTGGGGAAAGTGTCAAAAACGATGAATTTGTAAACGTTGGACTATAATGTATCAATGACAATGCATGGAGAAGAATAAAATATATATAACCTATGCTATGAAATGTTTATTTAGAGATTATATGTGTGTTTATGACGAACATGCTAAAATGTTCATGTGGAAAAAAATTCGCAAATATAAGCATCTCTCCATCTCTCTCTCTCTTTCTGCTCCGGGACATTCATCATGCGCACAACTACTGAATTGTTCACATCTCACCCAATGTTCAACACGGTAATCCAATGGCAATTTTTCGTCGAAAAACATGCAGGCTGTATCTTCTTTAGTTGTGTATTAGTAGGTAGAGCAGCCATTGTTGAACAACTTGGCATATCGAGACCATGGTCGCGTCTCCTGAACACTTAGCTGCTCCCTAAGCACAAATAAGTGATATGCTTGCTTTATTTAGTTTGTGTTGGATAGTTTCATGTTTCAGGACTCGTCCTCTGTCTCTTCCTCTTTCAATAGGTTTGTGTTGCCTTCGCTCAATTAATTCCTTTAGATGCTTCTCGTACAGTGATGACGGGACGGGAGTATTGAAGCAGGGGAAGATTCATTTCTTCTTTTTCTCCCTTCCATCATCTACCATGGGTTTTTATTCTAAAATGAAAACGAAAACGCGTACTTCATTTCATTGGCAGTATTGTTCGAAAAACGTTAGATCTACTTTGGAACGCGTGAGGGATCCGATATTGGACACGTTACTCTTTATTTTTACACACGGCGTAGTTAGTTAATGCATGTCACACATGCTTGAAAATGCACATTATCTGTTAGTTCTTTTCCACTTCTACGTGTTAATAATGAGACGCAAACTCTGAAATGTTTACCAGTAACGCAATGATACACCTACGTGATGCTTGCACAATTTGATGAGTTGTGCCAATGAACACTCACATACTGCTCACAGACAACTGTTTCGAGCTTAATCATGACTCCTCCACAGGCTATTGACGTTCTAGCACAGTAGTTAAGCCACATACTGCTGGTCGGACACCACTTACTTTGAGAAATAAGCCAGTGATCCGACTTAGAGGGGGAGAGATCCTAGTTTCGCGACTTTCCTGTATTGAAATATGGTCAATGCGGTACGAAAGCAGTCATTTAGTTGGTTTTAGCTAAACTGAAGATATTAAACCACAACTGAGTGGAAATGTTTAATACAGAATGAAAGGAAAGAAATATAGGTCAGAAACAACTGACATTTGATTTCACTCAATACAGAACATATATCAACAATAATGATCTATAAACATGAAATCACTCACGCACAACGAGTAGATACAAACCCTCACACACCCACTCACTGACATTTATAGCAATTGTCTGCAGTTCACGTCAATAGAATGTTGCGTTCAATATCAATGCACTGTATTCTTTCTGTTTTCAAATTCTGATTTGTTCATATGTTGCTTTTTTCCTGTTTTATAAGATATTTGCTGCAGAATTTGTATCAACTTTATTTGCAGTTTGATTTGAATATGGAAGAACATTTTATAGTGTTTGTGTAGTTTTATTATACAGGGTGTTTCTCAGATTAATAAAGTCAAAATGATACTAATGATGAAGGAATGCGAAACAAGATCGAATACCACACTTATAAGGATTTCATATTTAAGGCCTTCATTTTTTAACTTCATATCTGGGGTTTGAAAATTTTTAAGTGATGTTAATTCGATGACGCTGAGTTCGAAAATTGCATCCGTTTCTCTCCACCAAGTAAAGTTTCTTCACAATCGTCATCATAATCATAATCAAACAACTTTTATTCAGTGTAAAACAGCAACAGAAGCATAGATAACACAAACCGAAGTAACATTATTATTTTGTTATTATTCTGTGTCTATTTTCATCCTGGTTTTTCTCTTCAAGAATTAGATACTTATTTCAAGTTTATCTCCAATAAAGTGAATCCTCTTCAATACGATATTGTGATCATTGGAGATTTTAATATCTCTAAAGTGGACTGGTACAACTATGAACCTCTACCAAATATTCTTTATTATGACAAATTGAAATTTCAAATTCCTTCTACATTCTTGGATAATATGAACTTAAGTGTGGATTCATCAGTTTCTGATCTTGATCTCCTAATTTCCAATGCTACTATTTTTTTCTGATAAACACGTTGAATATATGGTGACGCCTGATA
Source organism: Lepisma saccharinum (assembly GCA_022664845.1). Lineage (NCBI taxonomy): Eukaryota > Metazoa > Arthropoda > Insecta > Zygentoma > Lepismatidae > Lepisma > Lepisma saccharinum. The sequence continues at coordinate 28,442 of JAGDQP010015751.1, forward strand.
GATATCACTACCCAGTGGAAGTTAAAGTGACTCTAAGTGATAGTCCTAAATATTATGTAAAACCTCCTTGTTATCAATACCATAAAGGTGACTATTATTCTTTATATTCTCAAATTCGTGATACTGACTGGTACAATATCTTATTAAATAGAGACATAAATCAGGTTGATCAAGAAATTGAAAATGTTATTAGAACATCTATCAGGATGAATATCCCTTTATCAAATGTTAAGAAATCTAAATATCCTTTTTGTACTCGAAAAAAATAATTTATCTTTTGAAGGTGAAAAATTTAGCACACAAAAAATATAAAGTTTCTCTCTGTAAAGATTATTTTCTGAATTTTGCTTATCACCATAAAGCTTTTAAGGATCAACTTGACTACAATAAGAAAATCATTTTATTAATACTCCTGATAGATTTTGGAGATATGTAAATAGGGGTAAGAAGAATGTAATATCTGGAATAACCAAGGATAATGTTCTTATAACCGACAATAAATTATTAACTGAGTCTTTTGCAGAATACTTTGCATCTGTTTATCAACCATCCTTTTTAGACAATTCCGAGAATACATCTTTTTTTAATAAATTCTGTGTAGAAAAGCCACCTGAAATTAAAACTGAACACGTTTTGGAAGCAATCAAATCACTTAAAGTCAAATCTTCATGTAAGATGGATGGTATTAACTTCAGCCTTCATTATTAAAGGTATTACTGAAGTTATTTCACCTGTTTTAGCCTCATCGTTCAGCTGGAGCTTGAATTTAAATATTTATCCTGATGTTTGGAAAATTGTAGCGATTACACCTATTCCTAAACCTAAAGGTGATAAAATTGGTGGTTTCAGACCTATTTCAGTTATTAGTATTTTTCCAACAATTTTGGATAAAATTATGTATAAGTATTTGTATAACCTTGTATATATGAAAATTGATGATAACCAACATGGATTTATGCACTTTAAATCCACTGTAACAACTTTGTCACACTTGATGCATAACACCTTTCCAGTTTTACATAGGGGTGGTCAGATTGATGCCGTATATTTTGATTTTGCTAAGGCTTTCGATAAGTTATCTCATTATCACCTCTAACTAAAACTTGATAAGTTTAACTTACCTCAGTGTATTATATTATGGCTTCTATCATATCTTAATAATAGGAAATTTGTTGTTCAATATAAGGATACTAAATACTCAATTCATAATATTACCTCAGGTGTTCCCCAGGATTCATTTCTTGGCCCTTTACTGTTTCTCTTATTTATCAATGATATATCTGTGAATCTAACTTGTAAATATCTTCTTTATGCGGATGGTATCAAAATTTTTCAATCAATTACATCCATTCAGGATCACTGCAAATTACAACGAAATATTGATATTATTGAACAATGGTCTCATAAAAACTATCTTCCTCTTAATTTGAATAAAACGAAAGGAATAATTTTCTCAAGGAGAATAAGTCCCTCTGTATACAATTATAGTATAGGTTCTAAAGTTATCAAGTTTCTGAATCATATCGATGACTTGGGTGTTACCCTGGACTCAAAACTACTGTTTAATAAACATTTGCAGATAATGACATCCAAAGCCAGAAGAAATTTGGGTACAATGAAATGGTTGTGTAGGAACTTTAATAATATTAATATTTGTAAGACTCTACATATGTGCAATGTTAGATCTCACTTGGAGTATGCTACAGTTATTTGGAACTGTGAACCTAAATATTTTGTACACAGTATAGAATCTATTCAAAATAACTTTCTGGCCTGGTTGAAGTGGAAATTTAAGGTTTTTAATAACATGAGTCTGACAAGTATTAGAAAAGAGATATGTCTGCCTTCATTGACAGACAGGCGGAATCTATATGACCTGAAGTTTTTCATGGTCTACTGCATGGGACCGTCTATCTTGAGCATTTTATTTTTCTACGAATTCCTGTCTGTTTAACTAGGAAGTTTGTTCCCTTTTCCTGCTCTAATTTCCATAACTCATCTATCTATCGATCTATCTTTACTGCCAATAAGTATCATGAAACTTTGGATCTCTTTCAACCTAAATTTCACATTACACGTAAGCAATTTCTACATCTATTGAATGATTAGTTCTATTTTTGGTGCCTATTATTATTTTATGTTCTTGGGTTTTTACCTTTCTGAGTTTTGTGGTGTTTATGTGTCATTATGTTAAATATTAAATTACTAAACAGATACTACATGTTTGTGATTTATTTTTTATTTTATTTTTGTTATCATTTGATTTTTTTTCTGTTTTAATGTAATCTTTACTCTATATATATCATATATTTTTAATCAATGTTTTGTTTCAAGATTATTGTATTATATGCATGCTACAAGCTATCTTTTTGTTTTGCATTGAACCATGATTTGTTTATATGTTGTTCTATTTTATGAATGCTGCATGTAATCCATTTTTATTATCATTTGTAATATGACTATGTATTTTTTATCTCATAGTATTATGTAATTTCAATATTTGTATACATTGTGGTGCACTAGTGGTAATTACAGCTGTATGCTTACCTAAATAAACATCTTTCAACATTATTATTATTATTATTTCTGTTCTTCCCCACGTTCATTAAGTAAGTCTTTACATAATCATTTACAAAAGTTTTCTGTTTAAGTGAAATAGTTTCTTTCACGGGAAAGTATGAAATTGAATAAGTTGGATAAAGATAAGATAAAATGAATTTTACGGGCTGTAACAGCCCTATGGCTTACGCCCGTCCCGTGAATAAGTTGGAGTGTTGCTCTGAAAATAAGCAGATAGACACTATATCACAAAATATGTACCACATAGCATATACTACCATATGTTCGTGAATTGTGATACTATGCTACAAGCCGTACGGATGGCCATCGGCTCGAAGGTCCCGGGTTCGAGTCCCGGCAGGGGAATGGGTGTGGATTTTAACAGCTAAAGGCGAATAGTGATGGGTCAAAGTCCAAAAGTTACTCAACTGCCCCATAGGAAAATAAAGTTTACCAAAGTTTACTACATTACTAAATATACAATATTAAATTACATAGGACGTTATGCTACTGAGATATGATGGTATAAACATTTCAGTTCACTTGTCAACCAGTTATCAAATCAGTAATACACTTCATTTACGAGCACTGTTGTTTCAAAAGATCTTCTGGTTGATTTCTGTTTGTAAATCTCTCCACCTTCCCTTCTCTTACTAGACCAACAGTAGTTTTCTAATATTTCATACTCTTGATAACGCTGTTTCATGATCTTCATCTCCTGGCGAAATCCTTTACCATGCTCTTCACTTGTATCATCAACATTCACTCGAATGTTACATAAATGGGACTGTAATAGGTGTACCTTCAGACTCATGTTGCGTCCCAATTTTTTGAAGTTTGTCAGCATAGTTTCAATCATTTTTCTGTTTTCGGGATGTTTCTTCCCGAGAAAATTTGAATTTACATCTACGGAACTCACCCATGACTTACCTTTCTTCATCCGTTATTGAAGATTGAAAATGTTCTTCCTTGATTAACTTTCTTATACCTTGGCTTGCGAAATGCGAATACACCTTCTTTCACCTTGGCGTAGGATAACGTATGAAATTCCTTGCAGAGCTACTGGAAACATTCGCCGGACACATTTAAAGCCTTGACGAGCTACTGAAACAATCCTAACTTAATATGAAGAGGAGGTAGCACAATGTTTTTAGCATCAACCACAGATAACAAATTGCATCTGGATTGTTAATGCAAGACCTAACTAGGCACCATGATTTCTCATTTAATCACCGTGTAGTAGACAAACTTCTCTTGAGAACAGCTTCACTGCACCGTACTCCTGTAACTACAGCTCAGTTAATGCTTACCACATGAACAACACGGCAGGAATAAGTAAGTCACTGCAAATGAAGTCAACCCGCTTCGGAAATACTTGAAGAAGCATTTCTCTTCTTCTTTTTCTTCTCTTTTTTGCATTCACTTTTCTAGTGGCGTTTGACAGGAGAAAGCCAGATAGATACTGTGCAGTAGTATGAACAATAGATTGTTGCAGATGTCTAGGATATACACTGGTATCATTTTCTTGCGTCCGATACTTGCAAGTGTTGTCAGCTTTGGACGAACTTCGAAACAGAAAATAGTATTTTTCGTCAAATTTTCGGGTTTCTTCCTTTTCTTCTACCTATTGACCACGATGGTTACAATTATTACATCGTTAGAATCTGTGTTCCATAAGCTTTCCAGCGATGTAACATACATGGCACTAGGAGGGTCACTGGGGGAGCCCAAATAAAGGTCCGTGATTTTCATAAATTTCCTAACCGGCGTGAAGGGGTTAATGACGTGGTAGCTGTAGACCAAAAACTATGGGTGATGTAATAAAACGGATAACATTTTCGTGTTCAGGGTTACCGATTCCAAAATGTCTAAAAACCGGACATTTCGATTTATTACAGTTTGGAAACCGGATATGCAACACACTAAGAATAATTACTGCACTCACTTCACTAGTATCTCAAACACAACTGAAGTTGAAGAGACACACGAAATTCAACAATTTCCATAGTGTTTGAGCAATAAAATACTTGCATAATGAAATAAACATTGTGGTAGTATGCATGAAACCCATAACCCCTGTTCTGAGAAAATCCTAGGGTTTTTCTCATGGATGTCCATTACAGTATTATTGTCTGCTCTGCTTTGTTTTCTCTATTTCTCGGATGTAATTGCATGCTTACACAAGCACCACGATTTGAAGGATGACGTATGACATGTTTTAGCATTACATTCGTGACATTATCTCTCTCTCTCTCTCTTTCAAATTTCAGGGTTAATGGTTTCATGAGCGGTGCCACAGATTTTACATTAGCTTAAAATTTCTATCAGTGATAAACAAAAATAATTTACGAATGTGGAGGGGGGGGGTGCAAATAGTTATTTTTGATCCAAAATACTTAGAAATGTAAGCCATTGTTGCAAAGTATTATATTGGAGTAAACCATTACACCACAGCGTGTAGAAGTAAGTTATAATATTATTCAGAACTGAAAATAGTGGTTTCACTACACCCACAATTGGAGCTTATTCTCGCTTTGGAACATTCTGACTTTTCACTGCTAGAGTAAAATTTTAACTTAAATGACTTTTAGTTATCTCAAAACCGGACATTAGGCGTCCAGTTTGAACTTCTGACTGGACACCGGACAATTTCTCTGAAAACCGCACTGTCCGGTTCAAAACCAGACGGTTGGCAACCCTATGTACAGCATCATTGATATACTAAAAACACAACTACTTCTCAGACCCCCGAAATATGCAGGTCTGTGATCATAGAATGATGGTGAAAGTTGACGACTACTTATCAAAACGACCAGGGGTGGGTCTCCTCCCCTCAGAAGAAAATAATTTATTTGTATAGCATTATTTCAACAACTTATCTAATCCAACAAATATAAATTTGGGGGGAACACTGGTGTAATATTCCAGCAGTAGAAGGGGCTATGTGATAAATTTATATTTTAAAAAAATCACTTAGCGGTAATATATCGAAAATGTCTCCGGTTTATTTCAATTTCGTCCTCCTCATCAAATCCTGAATCCGCCACTGAAACGAACAGCAATAGGTGAGGGAATGAGACTAGTATGTTGTCTGCTGCTAATTTTTCTAATCTAGAAGCTGAGATAACAAACCAATAACGTCGTCTAATATGTACCTCAACCTATATATAAAATGAAAAGTATGTGTGTTTATTTGAATGCTATTACACTTCCACACCACTTGACGGATGCTAACAAAATTTAGCACACAGTCGTGCTCCTTAGGACCTAGAAGGATTAACTACAACATCCTTCATATACTCGTACATATCAACAGCTAAACGAATTACAATAGTGGCGAGATGTAAATCACTCACTGAGCCTTCTGTTATGTAAATTTATAATGTACAAAGTTAAATAAATTTCAGTTTCAATAATCAGTACTAGATTGAAAGATAATTTGCTTCCATATTGTTTGAATGATCGGCTATATAATTTCAATTAGGTTAATAATATCTGTACCTCAGTTAACGCTCATAAAATTAATTTTATCTTATCTAATAATTGCTGTATGCATTAGCTTTAATCCTCCTTTTTCTTACGACTCACCAGAATAAAAATAATAAATCACGTATCACGCCATATTCTGAAATTATAAACATTCTCTACGTGCAATAAATGTATCTCAAACCAAAACATGTAAAATTAAAACGGATTTGAGGTACACATACAAGCTCTACATAATTGTATGCTGTTAACAAATGCAGTTTCGGTTTACACGAGAAAGAAAAGAACTTGTGTTCTGCAAACAGTGAAAGATAACGTGTGCGTGAATACGAGTATTCTTGAAACGCCATATATATATATATATATATTTCTTACATCTTCTTGACTTTCTTTCGAAAAATCGGTCCAGAGAGAACTTGGCAGATCTTGTAATGTCAGCTGAGGTTATAGATTCTGCTCTGAAGTTGACTGTCGGGGCGGGAGACCGCAGCGAGAAAAAGATTCTGCAGACCGTTAAGGCTGGAAAAATTGCTATAGGAATTGCTGAAAATGGGCTACGATGCATTTTCTGCGGCGGTGTTTGTGTTAGCGAATGTGACTCTTGAATGTGAGTGTGTGAATGCGCGTGTGAAAGTACGGTTTATTTTTAGCAACAAAGAGAACGGAGAAAAAGAGAAAAAACTCTCTCCCTTTCTCTCTTTATAGTTCAAGAAAGAAGCGAGACTGATGCTCATTTTATTGGTCCATCATGGGATGACGTGCACACGCAACGGACTGAATAGAATTAAATCTAAATTGCGAAAGGCAAATATAATTCATTAATTAGAATATTTTACTAGGGGCTGTGAATAAATCGTTTTCTTCACAGTTTCGACAGTTTCTCATCGCGTTGCAGAGAAGGAACTCGTAATGCAAACTGGAGTTTGCAGAACAGTTTGATCAAATCAAAATTTTTAACATTTTCTATGCTTTTAGTCCATTTATACCATGTCCTTTCTTTCTGGTATCGTAAGAAACCCGTTTGTCTTTCTGGAAATAAAAATCGTTCTATTTTCCAGTAAAAATAACAGCCTCGCACGCTTTGAGGTCAGAAACTAGTATACGCGTGTACATGCATTCTTATATTGTGTCTATTAGGATCTGTTAGATTCTCTTTATTCAATGAACATATTGTTGTTCCCTGGAGCATAATATGGTAAGCCAAATGGAGTTGACTGACAGCTTATTTATTTATTCGGAAAAGAACAGATTAATGCCAGTAAGTCTTCCATTCCATAAAGAAATAATAAAAATTAGATACATAAAAAATATAAACCAATCACATAGAACAAAACAAAGACATCTTTCAGTTTTCACAAGATAGAGTAAAACAATATAAACCCAATCACATAGATCAAAGAAGCAAAGACATTATTATAGTTTCCACAAGAATGAATAAAAATATTATAAACCCAATCACATAAAACAAGACAAAGATATTAATACAGTTTCCACAGGGTAGAATAAATAATATATAAACCCAATCACAAAGAACAAAACAAGGACTTTAATACAATTTTCAAAAGATAGAAATTCAGTTAGTTTATTGTCTCACATTGAATAAGTCTAGAGTGTATACCTGTTCTTGTCATTTTTTTATATCCATCTAGTTATCTGCTTGTAAGTACTTATTATGGGTAGCAGAAGATCGCCATATAGGAGACTTTAACATAGAATTTGTTTTGGCCTTGTAACAGAAGAAAAAATATTGTTCTGCATATGAGTTCTCAGTGAGGGAACTTTTATACTAATAGCTGCGGTTAGGTCTGTACAATCAACTTCATATTAAATATTTTCGAAAGAAATATAATATCGTTAATAATTCTCCTTTTCTCCAAGGTCGGAAGATGAAATTTTCCTGCCAGTAGCAACGACGAATCAAATTTTGGATAAAAAAACTAGTTTGTTTGGAATCTAAAAAATGTTGATTGAATGATCTCAATTGTCCTAGAATGTTTACTGCATTGTGGTCATGTGGATTCCATATTATATATGGATATACCAATTTAGATCTCATATAATTAAATTACACTAACTTCAGAACCTGTGGATTGTTAAAATCTTTTCCCTATCTCATGATTAATCGTAAGTTTCTATATGCTTCATTTTAATAGTCACAATGTGCGTGTTAAATGTGGATCAAAGATAACACCTAGATCTTTTACTGGATTAGTATTGTTTAATCGAACGCTGTTTATTGTATATGTGGACGTATACGTATACTTATTTTCAAGCTTAGTGAAGGAGACAGTTTTGCATTTATTAATATTTATAACAAGATTATTTTCCTCAAACCATTTAACTACATTGTTTAAGTCGCAGTGAAGTTTATATCAGTCTTCAATAGAGGATATATCCAAATACATTTTTAGGCCATCAGCAAATATAAGCTTTTTAGAGTTTATAATACAATGTGATAAGTCATTAATGAATATTAGAAATAGAAGAGGTCCTAAATTTGATCCTTGCGGAACACCTGCTCGAACTTCGTATTGCCTGGAAATAAATTATTTGTAAAGAACAGACTGTTTACGATTTTTAAAATACGAAGCAATGAACGATAATGAAGGTTCTGTATAATTAAAGTAGCTGAGCTTACGTAACATATCTACAGTATCAAATGTTTTTGTCAGGCCAGTGTAAATAGCATCAATTTGTGCAACTTTGTCTAAACCTGACGCTATGTAATCAGTAATTACAGCCATATTTGTATCTGTTGACCTTTTAGTCAGAAAATCATGCCGAAATGGTGATATTGCACTTCGAACATTCTATTGTAAATAAGACTTTCGAACACTTTAGCAAAGGAAGATACTATTGAGGTAGGCATAGTTGCTTACTTCATTTTTAGAATTCGATTTTGGAATTGGGCAAACAACAGCTTCCTTCCATTTATCCGGAAATGTTGCCGTTTTAATTGACAAGTTTCTGCAGGGGAAGTTTAAGAATTTCTTCGCAGCCTTTCACGATATAGGGAGGTAGTGGTCTGGTTGTTTTAACTTTTTGGTTTCAATTTCTTTATTGAATCTTCTATTTCTCTTAATGTTATATTCAACATTTCGAATGAATCTACTGAATCGCATTTGTTGCCTATATCTTTTTTTTTTCATATTTTGTATATGCTTTTTGATATACTGACTGAAAGTGAACTTGACCTGAAGCTGCAGATTACAGAAGCCTCTGTTAAGTGGAAGGGGGTTGGCTCTCAAGCTTTTCTTTCTCTTGAGAAAACAATGTTGTATGGTGATATATATATATATATATATATATAGTGATATAAACAATATTACGGAAATAATATTGGAACAGCGTTTCTGTTTTTCATTTTTCTCTGTCTGGTCAGATCTTCGACCAAGTGTTGTCGTAGCTGTTACGGACATTAATGTATATTGGATCGAAAGTTAATTTGGCTGAGATTAGTCCCGTGGGCACTTTTCTTATTGTATGTGTTGCACATCAAATGTGTATTGTGTATTGCACATTGAATTTCAATAAATAACTTTCGTGTATTTTGTCGCTCAACCGCCTTCCATATCTTAAACAGTATTGAACAAGGTTAAAGTAATAATTACACAAGAAGTAAAATGTATGTTCGTAAATAGGTATGCGGTTGCTGTGTATTACATGCAGTATCCCGAAATTAGAAACTACTTACGGAATTAGGAACCTTGTTACATATTTACTAACCTCTGCATCAAAATAAAGAACAGCCTGTTATATCAAAAACAATAAGACTCTACAAACTAAATAAAATTCTTTTAAAATTGTTTATGAAATTGAATACGAACAGAGAGCCGTGTTTTGGCATAGCAGAAAAAACGATATACCACGTCAACCAATAAAGAAACGATTCTCTAGGCAAACACGACAGCTATAGATACAGATCAAGCCAATTACCAATGAATGTATTTTAGTCAATATGAGCAAGAATTTTCTAGCCAACTCCGTCTATATCTTTTGATTGATAACCCGAGAAAAAAATATTAAGTGTAAAGAAATGTTTGAACTGTGTCCTGATAGTTATTTATACATCATTTCAGGAAATTTTTATGCTACGTACATTGAGTAATATATAATAGAAAATTGGATAGAGTAAAGAATGTGAAAAAGATGGAATTAAAAACGATTGTAGAACGCAAGTATGTCTTGAACTGCTAGGATCAAAACACTAATTAGAGGATGGTCATGAAGATGGACAGTTAGATATTAGTTTTTCTCGTTGTCCTATATACAGGAAGTAACAAAAGTCTACATACACCCCGTAAAATGTCGATAAATCAAAGAAAAGTGAATTTATTGAAAAATCAAGAGCACAATAATTCAGTCAATATTTAAACAGAAATTAAGTCGTGAAGAAAATAAAAACTGATACAAATCTGAAGGAAATACATAAGAAAATAATTAATTTCTATGTCACAAAATTCTACGTACAGTACTTAAAATTAATTGAAATACAATACCGATCATCATATTTAGTATTTTATTGCTCCTCCATGTACATCAATAACAGCCTGCAATCTTCTAAACTTTAAGTTGAATTCAATTCAATTTGTTTTTATGACCCTTTGGCATCACTAGGCTTAGAGAAAACTAGTGTTTCTGTCATGGATGGAGTTATTTCAGCCTACTCTTTTCTTAGTGCATCCTTCTTAGTTTCCTTGCTTGATTATAAAAACTTTCTTTTAATTGTTCCCCTTCTCATGCATTCAAGGGAAATAAAAATGTTCCGTTATTGATAAAGGAGCAGAAAAGGGAGAGGAGCGAAGAGCGAAACCTAAAACTGAGATAACAAGTCTTTCAACAGAACATGCCAATCACAACACTTACTCAGTTCCACCTAGAGGGGTCCATTACAAACAACAGTGAACACTTTTGAATCCCCATATGTTATTGTGTTGATGACGTAAGTTGTAAGATTTTGCGAGAAACTTATTAATCCAAAGATCCATGTATGACTCAGCGAACCCCTGACAGGAAAATCTAAGCGACAGTAGTACCCCTAGTGTTAGGAGAACGTAACACCAAACAAAATCGATATTCATACTTCGCGCCGACATTTAAATGCACAAGGAGTCAATCAGTCGTTGCCTGTTACGTTTCAGTTATATGTCAATGCAACAACGGGTCTCCTGTATATTTTTCCTCCACTCGCATGCGTCTCCGTGGTTACTAATTCCTCTGTCATGAAAGGCATTGTGGTAGCATGATTTGCCCTGATTGGCTGCGGTTATAGTTACCTAGCTGGCGATTTCCAGTGCTAGTATACAGACTGATTTCTCTAAACGGATACTCTTTGCTTCACTCGACAGTATCTTCCCAGTTGTCGTCATAGGCATTCAGCCAATCAGGATGGAATGGTTTACCTGTATATACATATCTTGAGTTCCATCAATTCATATACATATGAAACCGTGCAAAGTAAAGCATTTACTACTTCACCTTGCTCTGTAGGCAACAGCACGTGGCGTATATTTAACTACGACGTCACAACTCACTATTCTGCTACACGCGATTAACATTGGAATTCCTTCATATACACAGGTGCTATAAATGACAAGAAAAGAAGTGAATCATTTGTCGATATAATTATTCGTTATAATTCGATAATAATAGAATCATTCATATATAGCCACGTATGTATAAAGACTGGAAAAGGGTTCAAGCCAATAGACTTTTCGTCGTGAAAAGTTAAAGGCTTTTCTTTCTTTTTCTAAAAAAAAGTAAAACGAGATAAACACTCAAAGTACTGCATTCCAGTATTTCTCAGCCTTGAGCAATAGTGTATGTATACACTATATTAACATCTTATTGCAACCGAGCCGCCGTAGCTCAGTGGTAGAGCGTTGGCGTAGTATTCGGGAGGTCGTTGGTTCGATCCCAACGGCCGACCATCCTGACTGAGGTTTTTCCAGGGATTTTCCTCAGTCACACCAGGCAAATGCCGGCATGGCACCTTCAAAATAGGGCCTGGCCGATAACTTCCCGAATCCTTTCCCCTCCCCTATCCCAGCCTGAGCCTTAGATGCCTAAAGGCCATAAATAAAAAATCAATTCAAATTCAACATCTTAACGCAATGATAATTAATGAACCTGTTGTTCTGTCTTTACTACAGCAGAAAGTTTGCAACATTGGGTAAAGGCATTTTACTTTAAAGGTTGCTTAGAGATCCCGGTTGTTTACACATGGTCGAGGGGTTGAGAATGTTTACATAGCTTCGTCAGTGCCAGAAGAGAGGTCAAAAGACCATTTCACTCTTCAGATGCCCCCTTTCTCCACGTCGATAGTGCTTCAGAGAGTTTGTCCAATTCGCCTCGTAAGTTGGAAGAGATGTTGTCAGCGCTTAATGAATATTTATTGAATGTAAATTTACAGTTATTCTTTGTTGTTACGGAAATTGGAAGCAATGGCAGCGGCCATTTATTTGTTCCTTTGTACAGCTTTGTTTAACAATGCTTCGTTTCCAGTAATAAGGATTTTTAATTCATTATTAGGAATTTATACAGTGAGTCACAAAAGTCTACGTAAACCTGCTAAAAATGCAAGAGCGAGACGATGAAACTACTTTTTTTGTACTTATCATTAAGATACAGAATAGTAGAAACATATTTGACCAAAAAACATTGCAGACTCAGCAATGCATTGCCGCGAAATTAGAAAAAGGTACACAAGGTCACACAAAAGTCTACGTACAGCACGCTGCCCTATCTGTTTAAGTCTCTTGTGTGTATAGTCGATCTGGAAAAGAACAGTATTGAGTTGCAGAAGACTACAGGGAGAGCGCGTGCTATATCTGGCGGTAGAAGAGGTGGTAAATTTGAATTTTATGAAAGGCCTTTAAGTAACTTTGGCTTAGGTCGAAGAGAAATTCCACAAACAGTAGGAAAAAGCGTTCAACACTAGAGACGATCATAAAGAACTTATCTACTAATGGTAGTGTGCTCTCGTGATGTCTGAACAATTGTGCGGAAAGTGTACCATAATTTGCAAACAAGTGCTCCGAAACCAGCTGAAGACATTGCGAAAACTACTAAGAAAACTGTACACCATAAACAGTAAGGAGAGTTTTGTGATCGAACGGATTTAGAGGAACAGTGTCAAGAAGAAAAACTTTCATTTCTGAACAGGATACGAAGAAGAGGCAGAATTTCGCAAAGCAATACTTCGGAAAAGATTTAGATTTTTAGAAACATATTCTGTTTACAGATGAGAATAAATCTAAGCTGTTGGATCCTAAAAGTAGAGGTACAATATGGAGGAAGCGGAATAAGGGATTAAAAGTTTCAAATGTAGTGTCAATAGTAAATACGGCGGATTCAAAGTTATGGTTTGGGGCGTAATGGTAGCGGCTGGGCTATGAAATAGTTTTCATTGATGATAGAATGGACCATACCCTATGATGTTTCGCGTCATAATTCAAAACAATCTGGAGTTTCAGAAGTACGTTTAGAGCTAGTAAATCAATGGATCT
>JAGDQP010015752.1:0-41993 GCA_022664845.1 Lepisma saccharinum
TTGAACATACACTGGATTGGGCTGCGAGAATTTGGATAAGCTTTAATCAGAATAGCCGGCGGGATGACTCAAAGTTAGGTCATGCTTCAGAATAATAAACGAAGGCGAAAAAATCAAGAATTATTATTCTTATTTTGGGGCATTATTCCAGAGAAATGATTTTAAAAAGCATTTTTGATAACATATATTTTATTATAGACTTTCCAACTTAAAGGACTCCTTAATTTAAATATAGGAAACCACTCTCTTTCCATTGAATCAATTGACCTCGAGAGAAGAAAAATAGTTGTGAGAAATTATTTCTGAAGTGGGAATTGGAAACCCTATCCACATTGACAAGGGTGCGGGAATTTTACACGCGGGAAACTGTGTGTTTATGCTAGTCCACATCGGTTGCCCAAAATTTGCTACATATAGAGTCTTATGGAGGCAACGATCTTCCCTACCCTCTTGTACTCCTCCACCCGCTGAGAAGCCTAAAAGCTCACTTTACACCTCTTCGTTCTCGGTTGTCAACCTGAAGGAAACAGAAAGCAAACGAACTGCTGCTTGTGACCAGCCAGAACTGCGGGTGCTCTCTATCTCTGTTATGTGAGCGTTCAGTGAGTTAAAGAATGATAAGAATAATAAGAAAGATGGTTTGTAACACACTTCAAGAATAGAAATATTAGAGGGTAGTTTGGACAACCGAACAAACTTAGATAAGAGAGCCGCCGCTGATTAGTATACATATTTAGTTGGAATTTGTTCATTGACTTCATCTGGTTGTATTAAGTTTTTTTTTTTTTTTTGTAAATTTTCAATCTGTCTGCAGCCAGGTTAGGACCTTGGGCCTTCCGATTTGGGGCTCGTCACTCTAACCAGTGGACTATCGAACCATGTTGATATTGACTAGTATTTTACTATTCCTTTTGTGTTAGGATGTTTCTTAACACTGAAAAAAGGCATACTTATGGGCTTGAATTCGATACTTGGATCAAGAATCGGATCTTGCGTTAGAACTATGAAGGCTGCTTTGTCGATTTTTCTTTCCCATTCTGTCCCGTCTGATGATTCACAACATTGCTGACAATGGAAGTGTCCAAAGTGACAATACTTTTGTAGTTATGGTCTGGGTTGACACGAAACTACTGGCTAACCGTCAGTTAATCAAAGAACCCCAAAGTATGCTACTTTCTGATTAAGAAACTGGTAAGTAAGTGCTTAAGAGCACCACTAGAAACGTCTAGGAACGAAACATAGTAGGATTCTACGTATTGAAGAGTACAGAGAGTCCAAAATATCTCAAATTGAGGTTCTGATATCATTCTATTCCTTTCATAGATACCTTAAACATGGCAGAGCTGAAACCGTGTCACTATTGATGAAACGGCCTGACCGCATATTTTTTCCATGACCGAAAATTCACAACTGCAGACTCGAGTACATCGTAACGTCATGTTTTTGTGTTTGTAACGCGTATGATAAAAAGACAGCCTTACACCAGTCTACGTCTGTGAATTGTATAATATTTTCCTGTGTGTATAAAGAGAAAAATAATCTAATCTAACTTTTCTAATTTATTTCATTGAAGGAGAGTATTGTTTGAAAGCAGAAAGGAAGATAATGTAATATTCCTTAAAAGTAAGTTGATCTGGCTAGGTTTCGATTGAGGGTTTTCTAGCACACTGATCAGATGCCTTCTCCACTTTTTTTATTGAACAATAATGAAATTCACTGGGTGATACATTACTGGGCTTTGAAACGAATAAACATATTAAACAAATGTACGTGAAATCAGCCCACAAAATTATATGTTTTTTAAAAAATGTTAATACATAGCCTTTTCATAATTTGCATAATATTTATGTCGTGTTACCTGTGAGTATGAGAATAGTGACATTAACAGTTGATTAGAGTTCATTTCAAGAGTATCAATTTCTATATGAGTATACAGTGGTTTCAAGGTTGTAATAGTTAACCATATTACAAAATGATGTTTAGTTATATGGATCATTTGATACTCAGGAAATTGGGTATATTTATCGCAATATATTGTATATTTGTTCCTGATATTCTTGCCTTGATAATCTGGAATTATGTCCATATTATTGGATTTAAACATTTAGTAATACGATGTTGCATGTTATCTATTTCACCACATTGTTTACAAATCATAGAATCATGAACGTATTCGTACAAGTGAAATAATTTTCCATTTGTGCGCATTATTTCATGAATTGTGTAATACTATATTTGTTGACCAATATTATATACTTTCTCTTTGTTTACACTCTGCCAAACTTTATTACATTTTATTTATGGATATTTTGTATTAATTTTAATTTCAGTTTCTACCTGTTCAGTATAGTAAACATACAATTACTTAATACTAAATTGTTCTATTTGTATTTGTTCTTGAATGGCATACACCATTTTAATGATTGTATTAGTCAAGTAAGGATTTCGATTTTTTCAATTACTATTATTTAATGGGAAAGTTAGTTGTATTTGTTGATGTAAAGTTGGAAATCTCTTGTAATTCTTTTGTAAAATGGCTATACATGATGAAATTAATTGTTTCGATCTTTCTTCAGCTCTCTTGGAAATTTAAGTCCGAATACCATGTAATGCCTAATCTTTTGATACGTGGCACTATCTCGTACTGTGTTGCAAAATACGTACGTGCATATTATGTAATTTGAAAAATATGCGTTTTGGTTTTATTTAATAAAGTTCCTCCTGTTTGTGTAAGGATTTCATTTTTTTTAAACTTTTCAATATCTGATTTTCTATTCAGGGAATAGGTAAAATGATCAGTGTAATTTAAAATTTTAAAATAACTATCTGCGTAGTTCAAAGCCTTTGAACTTGAGAATATAGTTTAGAAACAAACGGAGACATGGCTAAACAGAAGAAGATACTGCTTTCATTGGACCTCTGTAAACGCCATCAGAAAGTGGGTAAGTGCATTATACATGAATCTAATTTTATATGAATACGGCGCGAGGAGTAGATTTTTTGAAATTGATTAATATATGAATCTGGAAGCCCCAAATTTTTAAGAACGTGGAAAAGAAATTCGTGATTGACTGTATCAAATGCCTTAGAACAATCAGTTGTGTAAATCGCCTTGTGTTAACTGGTGCATAATTTATGCGTTCCTAAATTGTGCTAGTAATTAAGTGAACATCTGTCTTTGATGAAATGCCATATTGTGTGCGGTGTAGTAGCGTTGTTAACAAGGGGGAAATCACATTCATTAAACTTTTTAAGTATAATTTCAAGTAAAAATGAGTAAATTTAATGATCGTAAATCACTGTTAAATTATTTTTGTTTATTTTGTTTTTGTACAAGTACCATAATAATATCCGTATAATATGAACTTATTTGCTTAGTATTCCAGAAATTATTAAATAGATCTTTCATCCATGGAATAAATATTAATTTACATTTTACATAGAAGGGGAAGCCAATTCCATCCATGCTTGGAGAATAAATTTATTCTTAACTTTATCCAACATTTTTTCTCTTTTCGTAAAAGAAATGCTTATAAGTTTTTGTTCATCGGCATTTAATTTTCCAGGGAGATTGTCCAAATATTCATAAATAATCATAATCATATTGAATGCCTTATTTTAAAATGTTTATAACATTCTTGCAAATATTTATATACAGGTGTTCCTTGAATCATAATTTTTTCATCAGTAATTTTATTTATAAATATATTTCATGTTTTCTTTCCCTTTGTACGTGAATCAAGGACAGCTGTTCTTCAATTGGTATCATCGGTACATTACTGCGTATACATATACGGAAATGAGTTTGTTAATGCAATTTTAACAAATGAGATTTGATATGTTTAATAATAACCAATACATGTTTACCTTGTTGTTGTTCTTATATTTGTTTAAAATCTTATAATAATAGTTAATTTGTTCCTTTCATTTTGACTGCACTGTTTTGCGTATTTTTGAGTATGATAACGTATCTTATTTCTGCACTGTTTTCGCAGAAATATATTAAACGCTTTATTTTCTGTTTCTCTACTGTTTTTAAAGTTCAGTGGCTTGAGTAATATAATTTTTATCATTTAGGAAAGAATTATTTAAAGTCCATCTATAATTAGCGGATAAGTGTTTGGTTTCTATCATTTGTATAGTGAAGTCAATTATATTGTGATTACTAAATCATACACTATGATTTTCCATTTCTGTTACAAGAGGCAAATTATTTCTTGAGCATAAACTCTATCTATTCGGGACTGTCTATTTTGATAAAAATATGTGTATCCTGCTTTGGATCCGAATAAAGATTACTATAAATCGACAAGATCAAAGGTTTGCACTAGAGTTTTAAGAATGGGGGAAATGTTTGTTTCTCATTTTGATTGAGAACGATGAGTTATTGCGTTGAAATCACCAAAAAATGAACCTTTATTACTAGCGTGAAGTTTGAGACGAATTACTTGATTATAAAATGATTCACGTAGATGCCTTTGTTGCTGCCCAGACAATCCGTAAGTGCCACAATAATGGATATTATTAAAATCAAATGAAATTACGTGACCACGTGCGTGTGCGTCATAGCCTGAAGGTTTAAAACATTAGAGAACATATAATTAAACATGTCAAATTTTAAAAAGTTCGCTTCATGTATACAGAGTAATTAATTCATAGTTATGTTCTTTGGTATTTGTAATAGGTATTTGTAATATTTTATTTATATTATAATAACTATTTTAGCAGATAAGTGCATTATATTTAGGATCTAAGAATGTTCAGGAATATATTGTCGTAAAATATGTAGTTTAATCTGTGACGACATATTTGAACAACTGATCGAAGCGAATTTATAAAGTTGGTTAATAATGGAACTATTGGAATAAAAAAAAACATTTGGGATGCTAACACTGAAAAGATAATCGAAGAATCGATAATTGATATAAACACCATAAATAATAAAACTTTGCAGAGTACCATTCAAAATATAATTATGGCTACACCTTTATGTAATACTTTTATTCAAACTGTTGTTTAAAGGGAGTTATTTCTGCTTCCGATGTCATTTGCATTTTATTTTATTGTTGTACTGACATATTGCTTGTTACTCTCTGATTAGGCTCATGTGAACTTTGATTTGTAGATACATTAATACGAACACTTTTTTTCTTTTCGGTTTTAAAAAAATGGTTATTATTATTTTTAACACGTTTTGTACTTTTCGGGGATAAGAGTCGCCTGAAGATTGATTGATTATTTCTTCATACACGGATTCCGTTTCATCGTCACTAATCATTTGTTCTTCAACACTTCTTGTGTTCAATGACTCTGATTCTGAGTCATCTTGGGCTGTTATTTCAACATTCGAGTTACTTTCACCTAAATCATGTTCTTGTACAGACTTACTTTCTAACTTGGTGTTGTCACATACCTTGTTAAACGGATGAATTATATTTTCACCAGCCGTATTGCCAGATCGCAAACCGTTTTGGAATCATAACCTTGTGAATGTAATTGTCACTTTATCTCCTTTTTCTTTTAATTCAGAATTCGTGTTGTTCTGTTCATGTAGTAGCTGATTGTTTTCGTTTTTATGACGTTGACTTTCAGTAGTGGATGGGGTTGAGAGAAGTTGTTCCTTTTGTGAATAAAATATTTTTTATTTGTTTCATTTTCGTTATCGGTGGCGTGAAATCATGCTCTTAATCTTTCCATTTGTCGACCGGAACTGAGAGTGATTTTGAGCAATATGTTTACTTGTATATTTGACAATTATGCCCTGATACACAAGTACCTTTTCAGTAGTGGCAGAGGGGAAGAGGGACGATGAGAGAATGTGTTCCTTTTGTGAGGAAAGTTGTTCTGTATTTGTGTTATTTTCAACTATCGGTAATGAAAATGCTTTCTTGTCAGCACTTTGACCTTCAGTTGTGGTAGAGTTGGAGGTATAGAAGGGAAGTTGCTCTTTCTGTGAGGAAATGTTTCCTTAACTTCTTCGATCTGTAATCAGCGTTTGAAATTCTTCACATCGAAATTGTACTGGGTCAACGTCGGAAACTTGTATGGGCCATGAAGAAAAGGGTTATGGTTTTCTGTTATTATTCCAAGCTTGGACATTTGTTGAATGCATTCTATTGTGCTGTTTTTCAATGCTTTGGGGACAAATTGCGTACACGTGTGACTCTTCACAACAGTAGTGACATTGAATTAGTATCCCAGCATACGTAATGTGAAGATCATTTTACCCACCTTTAATATTGGTGGAGGTCGCGCTACCTTGAATTTACCAAGCACAATCAGTCTGCCGTAGTAAATTCCGACGAAAGCATGTGGCTCACGAAACGTTTCTCTTTGTAACGACTTAATGTCAAAATAGGGTGCTAGAATTTGTGTCAATTTTTGATCTGGGTATTCTAATGGTACAGGAGAAATATAAATGTTACGTTCTGCATTGTCTGCTACGTAGAACGGTATTTGATATGTTTCTTCGTTATCCTGGAATCTTACACTACTTGATGTCTTTGCAAAAGTTGTTCACACGACAAAGCTAATTCAATTTAACATAAATACATCATTTTACCGTACCAATTTCGCAGCTATAAATCTGATGCATGGTTAGCTCAAGACAGGAGTGCAGAATTAACGAGCTTGGCCTTGATTTACAACTTAAAGAAACCAAAGTAAAGACTGTTCACTCACTGACAGTCCGTCATATTTTACTTTCACTAATTCAAATTAATCGTAAAATTACATTTTACATCTATTTGTTTCTTTCTTTCCGTATTTAGAGCACGGGGCGGGGGGCGTAGCGGATCGGAATGTATTCGTTATACAACAAACAACATCAATGAAAGCACTTATTAGTACATATTTGACACACTTGGATATACTAACTTTTCTATGAAGAAACAACATTGAATATTCGGAAAGACCTAACTACGTAATATCTATGGGAGGACATACTGATATAAGACACTGAAATACGAACTGACATTTACTATTTGATTTGATTAAATGAACTACCTTCATAGCTAGTAATCTTTGCATTTGTCGATTGGAATTGAGAGTGATTTTGAGCAATAAGTTTACTTGTATATTTGAGAATTATACCCTGATACACAAGTATCTTTTCTTATATTCACTGTAGGAAGTCTCTGTCTTCACACAATTGCGTAGGAAAATAACTGTTCCTTAATGCTGTCAATAACACTAGCACATTCTTCGTTTTCTATTAGACGCAAATATATTAAAGTTCGTGATTATTCATAGGAGAAACGCGAATGTTCTGGTTTATGAAGTTCACTAATAAACTTAGATAAATTTAGACTATGATCACTTTCTAATTCACAAGCGTAAATTAACTATTCTGATTTGATATAAACTGCTTGACGAAGGAGTCAAGACTGGCTTCTTGATTTAATGTTCAAGTTCGTTTTATTAATTTCGGTTCAGGGTTGTCGCCTGCTTTCTCATGGAAATCCACTTGTTATTGTCGTGGACTTTGGGAACCAGATTTGAAGAACGTCGCAGGGTCAAAAGGGGAAGGTTTTTTATATCATTCTCGTTTCTAATCGAAGAGATTGTTTGTAAAGTTTCTGATGGGAGATAACGTGATTTTTCGAGGTAAAGCTGTTTACACAATTTCAAAATACATGTTGTATAATTTCGAGTGTTAACATTCACATCACTAATGATTTCAGTTCGGCACATGTCACTTGTGAAGGACGTAACAATTCTTAGTTCTGTGAGAAGCGAGGTCAGATTGAGGTTTTATGAAAGTGTTCTTACGTAAATTAAAAGCACTTTTGAGAATAGATTTTTATCCCAATACCTCGAGTTGTTCTCATGTCCTCGTGTCTGGTCTTTAGAGCTAAAATATCAAAGAGTAATTCTTCATCTAATTGTTTATCTTTGCAAATGGCGTCACTTGTTTTTAAATAAAAGTGTTCTTAATTTTTGTATTTGTGAAGGACTGAATTTTTTACCTTTAACTTCATTTCAATACTTTTATAAATTGTATCTGTTTCTATTTTACTCTGCTAACTCCAATATATATATATATATATATATATATATATATATATATATTGATTCACTTACACAAAAGCTCCGCGGACGCATATGTTAGATAAATATGTGCATTTTTAATTCTTTAATATGAAACAAAATAGCCTAATTGTACTTCATTATGCAAGTATTTTTTTTGTGTGTGAGAAATTCTTTTGCTCATTTTGAAGAATGGAATTATACAAACTACTAACTCTTAATCGAGAAGTATATAAATGACAAATTAAAGTTATTTCTTGTTATTCATATTTTACACTTCTACATAGAGTACAAAATATAAAAGTTCTCAAATGTTGTAAGCAAGTATGCATCTCGTTCTGAAATATTTAGGGTGTATGGATTCATTCTTGAAGTGTATGAATCGTGTTATAGTGTCACACTGCGGTCAATCCTGAACAGTGCTTTTTCAGGTGTATATATATATAGTCAGTAATTATATCATGAAAATGATTTTTAGTAGGCCCCCATCAGAAAGCTGTGCCCCCCAAAGAAATAATCCTGGCTACGGGCCTGGGTAAAACACCAGTCAGAATGGCTGTTTTTTATAGTCCTGGTGATAAATCCACGATTTCAAGAAACTGGTTCAATTGGGTATATTTCAATTTTGCACAAACGTCTTTTGTGTTCACTTTAAAAAATTGCGACATTTTGAAACCGTATATAAAAATGGCGGCCAATTTTGGAAATGCCCGCCAATAAATTCAGGAAACTTGAGGAAAGTCCTAAATTTTGTGCCAACGACCTAAAATTCGGTAAACAAGCTCTTTCTAATATTGTGGCCATTTTCAGATACAAATGCGTTTTTAAAAATTGTCTGTATCCAAAATGGCGGTTAATTTTCAAAATAGTAATTTAAACAATTGTCTTTTACTTATATGAATCGAATACAAACAAAATATTTTCAAAGATGAAATCGAGGAAACTTCCGATTTTTTATATTAATGATATTCACAAACAAAATAGTTTACTCTGCCTGTGGTCATTGTTGAATGATCGAGATTTCAAAGGTAACGGTATGTGACACTGTGATTTATCAGCATAAGAGGAACTCTGTATCTGGATGGATCTGACATATATAAAAGTGAATGATTGTTTGGTTGGTTTTCCAAAGGACCTTAAACAGTTCAACGCATCCCCCAAAACTTGACATAAATACTCTTCGATACCCTACAAGAACGTTTGCGGGGTCTGCAGCCACAAATGACCCAAGTTAACAGTGTTGCCACTTTATTTTTTATTTTTATTTATTTATTTTGCGAAAGCGTATTATACAATTCAATCCATCTGAACCAAATTTAGCGGGATTATTCCACGATTACCTAGAAAAACGTCTGTGGAGATTTCCTGAACACCAAGTATGCCTGTTGGTTGACCTGTTTAAGGTGTTAAGCCAGCAACTCGAGGATCGCATTGCACCATTGCTGAGCGCTCTATGATCAGTCAAATTATTGGAAATTTCTATGCAGTTAGCTTGCCTGGCATTCTTCAAAAATGTTTATGGATATAATTTTAACCTTGATTCTAAAAGTAATAGATTTAAATCTAAAATTATTTTCGATCATTGAGTAAAATATACGTTATAATTAATTTCAAGAAGAAAACGCGACTTTTATTACATTCATCTAGACGTTACACTTTTTGGTGTGTGGTAATAAGAAGTTTGGAGATTTTATAAAACTCGAAACAGTTAAAGCACATTTTGAACACACAATCACGGAGAAATCTTCAATTTGAATGGACAATCTTACTTCTATTTCCGCCCGAATCCAGTAAAACTTAAGTTTAATTTTAATATAATTTGTCCTGGAATACTGCTTTCTACTTTAAATATAAAGATCCTACTTTGATTTAATCAAAAAATATTATTTTAAACCAAAAATCAGTTTCAATTTAAAAAGTGGGTTTCTATTTTAACCGAAAAAATGTTTCAAATGTAAATTGTTAAACCAGTTTCATTTTTAATTTAAAATATCGAATATTAATAGAAAAGTCGGTTTCGGTTTTTAATCGAAAAACTCGATTTCGAATTTAATCGAGAAAAATCGGCTTCGATTTTAATAAAAATGTTTCAATTTTAATTTAGAAAATCAATTTCAATTTTAATCGAAAAAATCGGTTTCAATTTTAATCAAATAATTCGGTTTTGATTAAAATCGGTTTCGACTTTTAACTGAAAATTCGATTTTCGATTTCCAATTTTCAAAATCGAACAGCCCTAGTTGTAGCAATATCACTGCGATGGGGGCAACATTTTGAACGGGGTCCTGCTTCCCCTTGGCGTAGCTACTGGAAGCTGTCCAAGAACCCCACAATGTAATGTCGGGATTACCTGAGATCGCCTAATTGTCACAAGCATACTAATTGTTGGAGTTTGTACCGTTGACTAAAGGTGATGAAACTATCTGTGCGCACACAAAACTTTACCCTTTGTTAATGTGCATTCATTTCAAACTACATGATCAACACGTGTCCATATGAACCTAAGACCCGATTCTTCTGCTTGAGAACAGGGTTCTTTTAGTCATGTTTTCTGGACAACGTGCCTTACAAATATGATTCTGTTCCTTCACAAGTACAATACACAAAATCATTCATCTGCGCAAAGATTCAATACACTACGAAGTAAAGATTACGGTATATACCCTTTACAGAATCTCTTCCTCGACTATTGTTCATATCACTAGCTGACTATTGTGCAATCTACATTGTTGCAAGTTTAGAAGTGTCGGAATTACCCAACTGTCTGGAATACCCTAAAAGACCCTATGCAATTACTATAAATGACTCAAAACAATGTGTTAATCTATTTTTAAACACTCAATTTACTGTTAAATACGCATTTCTGTGATTCAAATGTTTTCAAAAGGAAGGACATTAACACTTACCTGCTATTCAATTTTGTAAGCTTCGAATATATGTTTCCAATATTTGATTTCATGGTAGGGTATATTTCAGCATATGCTGTGTAGATTTTTGCAGCAGAGTCCTGAGATTTCTTTGGATACTGAAGACAAACGAATGAAATATAAAACAAGTGTATTAAAAATTCTAGAATATTTTACTTTATATTATCTCTCTGAGAGATTTAATTCAAATTGTCATACATACTATTATCAACTAGATGAATTATACTAAATTAATTGTTGAACGAATCAGCTAATATATGACGTTTATCGATATGCTGCTACCCTGACTATGAAAGACTTGAGATAGGATTGGATTTGAATTTATTTATGCCTTATGACATCTTCCGTTCAGGCAGAGTTGAGTTAGAAGTATGATGCTTTGCATGCAGTATTGTACATTGTAAAACCGAGGTTTTAATTACTTTTGTATTGATTAATTAGTATGCATTTGACCTTAATCGGCATATCAATAATACTTACATCATTTGCAAAGATCTGGACAGGTACTTAATTTACAGGTAATAAGGTAGTAATTTAAACAAGAAGTCTCCATTTAGTGGGGGTAATACACGAGACAAAAGGGTCGAACCTGAAACAAATTGCAACAGACGTTATTTAAATCGTTTTGAGGCAAGTCCAATGTGCTGTATAACATATTCAAAACCGGACAAAATCTGAGCATGGGATCACCTTCAAAATGGCGGCCATTCCAATAAAATTTCCTTTGAAACGAGATACAGATCTTTCATCTACCTTATAAAAAAACAAAATTAAACTTCCATCTATATTCAAAAGTTCTACCAACTACCATAGACCTCATAATATGGTCTATGGGTCTATGGTTCTACGAAAATAGTGCGTTTGTGACATACGTGCACTTATCTCGTTTCTGGTGGTAGTTACAACAATTATTTTCATGAGATAAAAGCTTTGCTTTGTTTTTAGCTTTCCATTAAGCCATAAGTCATGTATGTAGTGTAATATTTAGTAAAGATACGCTTAAAAATATATATGTTATTAGCTATTGTGCTGAATATGGTACTTGTAGTAGGGGTAATATAGAAAGGTAAGGGGTTGAACCTAAAGCAAGCAAATTATTGCAAAAGAAGTGATTTCAACCGGTTTGAGATAAGTTCAGTGTGCTGAATAACATATTAAAAATCGAACAAAATATGAGCATGGGAGCAACCTGAAATTGAGCGGCCTAAGTATGGCCCAATGAACAGCTACTGCCAGAATTGTAAAATTAATTGGCCTGACCCTTCACCTGAAAACATTGCTTTCTTAATGAATAATTCGGACAAATTAAAAATTTAGATGTTTTTCGGGTAAACAGACAGGTAATTCCGAGTAACTACTCCAAGATTTCGAGAGCTGACGTCACTTATCTCCAGAGAACACCAGAAGAGCTTAAAATTTTATTTAAAGTGGACTTAAAATGCTTATCCTTTTTTGAAATTACACTTTTAAGAATATTTTTGGCCATAAGTATTGCTGAGCTTATTTAACTCTTCATAAGTATAATCGTTGCCGACCCTCGTGGCCTAGCAGTTAGGTTGAGATGCCAGGGGTCCTAGGTTCGAATCCTGGGTAAGGCATGGATATTTGTGTCTATTCTTTCCTCTCATCTTCATTCATCCATTCCCACCGTCGCAGACCATCCGGTCGGGTAGCAAAGCTACATTAAATAACGAAATTCATCATCATTAAGTATAATAGGCGTGAGATATTCCATCATGGATTGGCAATACTAGAAACACAAAAAATCTTATTTGAAAAATGAAAGTGTTTGTGTAGATTTATATGTTGTCCTCTGCATTATTATATTCGTAATGGCTTAACATGTCTTATACATTATTCGTTGCTTAAGTACTTGCTCTGTAATAGTTGTGTACAGCGTATAGTAGTGTATCACATCTGTATCATCTTTCTCTTTTATTTTTGAAGGATTGATGTAATCAGCTACGTCAGGAATAGCATCGAAGTTAGACACATGCACCATCTGTAAGGCAGACCTTGAGATGAATGATAATATTATTACTCTTCAACAGAAAAGTGCGGAAGGCATTAACATCGCCAACAAACTACGAGGCTCTGATGTTGCTGCAGCAGCGGGTAACCTTGTCCACTCTCACTGGGAAACGCTTCACTAATAAAAAGGACATTGAGAATTAAAAGAGCACTAAGGACTCCAGTCCTGTCAGGAAAAGAAGCAGCCGCTCATCGTCAGGATCATTTAATAGTGACACTGATTTCTTATTTTGCGGAACTGTCGTAGATTTTTTATTCAAAACACACGAGAAAGATAGTGAACGTAAGAGTTAGGACAGATGCATTTACCTTAACCATTAAAGAATATTGCAAAGATCGTGGGTATGAATGGGTAATAAGTGTGAGTGCAAGAATTGAGTCCTTCTTAGATCTTCATGCCGCAGAGTCGTGATTTTAGACTCCAATTAATTTTAGAATTGACAAATCAATTCCTTATCAGTACAGCAGTGAAGAACTTTCGTCTAGCAAGCCAAAGATTGGAAGTCTGGAAGGATTGGACGTCATGCAAAGAGATGCATTTTTGAAAACCTGTACCTACTTGGAAGATAATGAGGAAAACAAACTATCAGTTGCAGATCTTGTATCAGTGATGGAAACGTTTTTGAGAGATTCTAACTGTAAAGCAAACGACCGGCGGTACATGAAAAAGGAACATGTGGAACACTGTGGTGATAATACTAATATATCAACTCGTCATGGAGAAGAAAATATTGTGACTTTAAGCGAAACAGTAGACAGCGCCTTGAGATCTTACTATAGGAATCCACGGTCTTGTGATAATGAGCTGGAAAAATTCGTATTATTGAAACTGCTGCGAAATTAATAAAAAAAAGCCATGACATCATTGTATAGTGATAGACCAGTATATTCCCTTGCAACTTTGCGCCATCACATTCTAGTAGAAAAAGTTTCATCAGGAAAAAGATTTGTCACACCTGAACAGTTACCTCCAACTGATTCAGCCAGAAAATATCAGAGTCTTCGATCTTATTATCAAGTACTGGAATGGAAATCTGAAGGAAACACAGGGACAGCTTGTCAATGGGGATGGACACTGAAAGGTGACAACAAATATTTTCGACCTTACAAGCGATTTTCCACCTTCACCACAGTCACTAGTTAATATGATCAAACATTTTCTCCCTCAAATCAGCAAACACATTCTAACCGACATTTTTTTAGAATGGAGTTCCATCATGTCTACTAGAGGTTTTCTCCCCTTAGTTTTTATAATTTTTAATTTGGATATATTAGTATGCAAGACTTTGATTCACGATTCTCACTGTCTGGTATTAGGCTGTACTAAACTGAGTGGTTGTTAGATTAAGACCAGCTCTTTCGCCGAGAGAGAGACTGATTCTTCCTTATGGTGAATTAATACCATTTTTTAAGCTTTCTGTTGTCCTGGTATAAATTGTGTATTTTTCAAAGTAAGAAGCAATTCTCCCGGAAAGAGATATCCGAGGCATCGACTAGGTTTACGTCTCCAGAAGAGTAGGTGAATCGAGCATACTCATAATTTTATCCACGGGTTGTCAAATAGTGGCCTTCATCGAATAATGGTAGTCGCTTAAGCTTATTTCTTTTCTGAACGTTGAGTTAAACCAAATACTTCAATTGTAGAGTAATTAACGACGAGGTGTCAGATGGCTTCATCCCTATTGCTCGTAAATATCCGTGATAATGACATACTAAATGAATTATAGCGCGTCAAAGGCACTCCTGGAGTGAACGGGAGATCGCGTACAGAAGATAAATGAACAAAATGAAAGTTAAAAAATTATGACATGACGGATCCCAATTGGTATAGCGCAAGAGCGACTTAGATGACAGGATGATACTAGTAAATTGGATTTCAATTGAGAAGTTCAGCTCTTAAAACCCATTAAGCAATCTTTGAAACCGTGTTTCTTAATAAGTGTAGAGAAATCAATGTTACGAGGGATTAAATTCAGGCCCGTAACCAAGGAGGGGGTAGTGTTGTCCACGAGTTGAGACGAGACGAGACTTCAGGCTGTTTCGTATTGTATCGTGGAAATCTTGTAGTCTCGAAAGTATGTGCTTGTCTGGTATCGATGAGTTCTGTCTCGTCACGAATTGTCTCAACTTGTCTCGAATTTACTTTTATAATTGTTTTCGTACATTTGAAGCAGATGTTGAACAATGGGATCGTTTTCTTTGAAAGTCATCCGAGTTTACTTTCTCACCAAGAGTCAACAATTCTTCACTCTACTTTAGACTTGTGCTGATCGACTAGTGTTTTTGTTTTTGAAAACAATAACAAAACACAACAAATGTATAAAAAAGTATATGGTCTCACTATACAACAAAGCCTATCTTTCAGGAACGGATGCCTAGTTTCAACTGAACCAGTAGTTTACCAAGAGATGAATATTACTTACTAATACGCTCGGTACAACTCAAAGGCAAGCCTTTCCCACTTCGAAAATATTTTTTGCCAGTCTCTTGCGGCAGTTCAATAAATAAGGAGACTTACGTCACATTTTCTAATTTCAAGCAAGTGAGCGCTGCGATTTGACTAACAATCGCGAAGGCTCCGGAGGTCCTTTTATAGTATCTCCAACACACAAATACTCACTTTATAAAATAGGGTAACAATACTAACAACTGCACTGCTTAGCGACGTGAACACTAATATTATTTTTCTTTTACGTCGAATAACGTTTATGCCAAGTTTGATGTTGATACGTCTAAAGTATGAAACATTGAATGCCCCGCTTCGGGTTTACATTCGATAAAGTCATACCGCATTGACGAAAAGCACGCATAGTAAATAGGACCTGGAAATGCAACAAAAGGCTACTGAAATTGGCAGTATCGGCGAAGGAAACTGAAAACGGACGGGGGTGCGCGAAGGTAGCAGAAAGCTCACACACAAGCACACGCGAACTGAACATTCGGATACACCAAAGTCATTCCATATGCTACACCGGCCGTAGCACGACTGGTAAACATGTAAAACCTAATATAAGCATGTCTCAACGAAAAAGATTTCAAAGATATATAAGCTTACATGACATTCTGCATTCTCCAAGACGGAGCACAATGCTCATAAGCGATGCAGAAAGGAAGAACAAAGCATGCGGAAAGAAAGAACAGAAAACAGAACATCTCATCGCAGAGCAGAGAAACGAAGAAATATAAGACACGGAAGCTCAGTGATCAAATACCATTCAGAACTACTTCAGTTTCAGTGGCCAGCAAAAGCTCATTCTTAACCATCCTCTTCTCCTTATCCTAAGTCACTTTCCCCTTATCACACATATGCTACTTTATGTCCCCGGGGTCAAAAACCCTGGTTACGCAGGTTGGAATCCTATGAACGACTCTACACACGAAGTTCCATTCTAAGGCGCTTTCTGTACCTTCTAAAACCACAACCGCAATACTACATCACAACATCTACTTTTTATAACATAACATCGATTAAGTTGGGCTACATTAAGTTTCGTTCTGAATGATTCGGTTCGAAAGAATAAAACATATTTCTCTGCTTGGTATACATCATTCGAGCTTTAAAAGACATCAAATCAGTATGACAGATACGACCGTTATCAGTACATGTTGTTTTTCAAGTTACAAAAACCTAAAATTTGAAATATGTAGTTTTTTCAGGAGATATAATTTTCTTAGTAGAATCAATTGTGAAACGAGTGAATCACATTCTAGTTACAATGACCAGAACTGGGTTAACGTGCTCAAAGGCATGAAATCAAAATTTTAATCGGTTTACATATATAAAACGTACAATGAGTCCAAATCCACATTTGCACGACTGCTGTTATTCAAAATTCACATATAAATGGATTACGTTCGTTTTACATTCACGCAGTAGGGCATTACTGAAACTTTACCAGATTAATGAAATATTCAAAATTTTCAATACCAAGAGATTCGGTCGTGTAAAGTTAGGGAATCGACACAGCTAAAAGTACTGCAAGGTATGAGAAAAAGAAAGGGTTCGGGGTATCTGAAACTTCTCACCGAGGATTTGCAGTACATCATAAAAATATAATATCTTTAAATTTTGCGCGCAGTAAACTGCAGAACGGAAGGTGAAAAGTTTGATAAAATATGTCATCTTTCAGAATTTCGTCTTCAAAATTTGTATTAAGAAATTTCAAATAGAAAAACCCAACATGGCTTACTTAGCAGTAAGAGTTTCCGAAGGGAGTATGCTCCTTACATTTCGACCTAGGAGAAGACTCGAAGTACAATCTCGAGTAGGTCATCTTTCTCGGTGTTACCACACAGGTCACGGAAAGTCCTAACCACGACAACTAGAAATCGATCAGAGACGTATAATCACTATTCTCATATTTTATGATTTGTAAGCGTCTCATTTTCATTTTTCCCAAACGCTTATTATTAAATTGTTCTAAAAATAATCTTGTAAAATCTGAGTAACGGGGTATCTGTGGTTTAATTTGTTCATACCAGCCAACAACTCTTCCAGAGAGACGTCTCGACACGACAAGTAAACGGTCTAAATCAGAAAGTTTCGTGAGTTCGAGGTTCTGTTCCATGTTCTTCAGGAACTCTTATGGTATCTGAGTTAATACCTAAGTATTAAAAGTAGGGAAGTGTGCCAAATTCCCTATCCTAAGAGACTAAATGTCATCATACCACCAGGTTCCAAACTCCAGTGATCGTAAACGGAAGCCTATCCCCTACTGAGCTAGTCATGGGATTGCGGTACTCAGTTTGAGTAACATTCGGTTTGAGCTGAACAAGCTCAGGAAAGTTAACACCGGCAGTCACGGATTGGGAATGTAATGTGGCTGGTCTACACTCAATGCGAAATGAAAACCCAAAACTATATGGCTGTTTATTAGCAGCACCAAAAGTCCAAGCCGCACTATTACTTGTTTCAACCCTGACGTCAGTCGCCATGGTAGACACAATAGTAGTAGTGATAATCAATCCGCTACCGATGTCACAGGAAGTCAAACCAGGCCACGGTAGTACAGTATCAGGACTACGAGACTGCATCTGTACACTGCTTTGCTTTCCATCAGGTGAAGAGTCTCTCTGTTTACCTGATATATCGCTCTTTAAAGAGAGAACCTCTTCGTGGAGTGATTTTCTTTCGGACTGCAGCCCACGTGATCGAGAATCACAAGAAGTTAATTATTATCTTCAAAATTGTTCGTCAATTTGAGTGTAGGGGGTATCTGAAACTTCTCACCGAGGATTTTCAGATACTTCAAAGAAATAATATCTTTAAATTTTGCACGCAGTAAACTGCAGAACGGAAGGTAAAAAGTTTAATAAAATATGTAATCTTTCAGAATTTCGTCTTCAAAATTTATATTAAGAAATCTGAAATAGAATAACCCAACATGGCAAGCAGAGTTTCCGAAGGGAGTATGCTCCTTACATTACGACCTAGGAGAAGACCGATACTCGCTTGGCATTTAAGCTGCCAATTACTATGGAAACCATTTTACCGATAGAATTCATTTTGTGTATAATAAATTTAAAAAGAAAATATGATATCACTTATGCAAAAATATAAATTTTGACAAATTAGGAATCGACGGAAATAGAGTTCAATTCAGAAATTCACATTTAAAGTTTTGAATAATTTAACTAATAAATAATTAGTTCTTTATATTATTATTCACATTACTGTTATTGATCAAATTTAAATTTTCAGCTCCTCCGGGCAACATCGGGTATCCATAAAGATTTCATCACCGTACATCTAAACAACTTGCACTCACATACTTTCTGCCTGAAGAGTTTCTAACCAATATCCCTTGCTGCCTACATCATATGTCAAATTGCCATGTTATTCTGGTGTGGACTGTTTCTTA
Source organism: Lepisma saccharinum (assembly GCA_022664845.1). NCBI lineage: Eukaryota > Metazoa > Arthropoda > Insecta > Zygentoma > Lepismatidae > Lepisma > Lepisma saccharinum. The sequence goes on from JAGDQP010015752.1 coordinate 18,848, forward strand.
CTTTATACTTTAATGTTTACAGCCCCGTAGGTAATATCATTGTTTCCCCTTTAATTGCGGTGTATACAAGTAACGCAATTTCTTGCTAACTATGTCGACCAATGAAAGAAGGGGAGGGAAAACTCCCAGCCTAACAAAATGAAAAAAAAAATACACATCTGCTGTTCAAACAATAAGCATCACGAAGCGGACATCAACAGCAAGAGAAATAGAAATGATGACGTTTATTAACTAAATTAAGAAAACGAAAGAAATTAAAAGGAATAAGAGAAAGCATTAAAAAAACATTCTCGCGCGAAAGCTATATAAGATGTTCGGTGAATGGATAATCGATCTACCTATTAACCTATTAAATAAATATATCTAGGCGCGGACTTCATTGACGTTATATATACATTCGCGCATTTTAGTTTAAAAAAATGAAGATTAGAATAATGATCAAGAAAAAACATAGAGTTAGGAATATAAATAGAGGGAACCTTAGGCTGTTTTGTTGGAGAAGGGAATGAAACCAAGAGACGGAAGGGTCGAGGCATTTCGGCCATATTGATTGGCCCCATATTTAGAGACCCTCTTTTCCGAGTATTGCCTCTCTGAGGTGCACTCATCCTTCTATCGAAAAAGGCAATCCTCACAGTACTCTGTATAGAGGGACTCTAATGGGGCCACACAAGATGGATGCTGATGAACCGGAATTTGGCTTCATGTGACGTCATGTATGTTCTCCCTATTTTCTTCCTAACTCTATGAGAAAAACAAATGGAAAGGTAAAAGACATGGAAATATATATAAGGGGAGCTGGCACGAATGAAAAGCTGAGCTGATGAAACCAGTGTTTCACGTTCCTGGCCTGACATCTAATGTTAGAAACTGAAAGCAGCGGAGAAAATTGCAATGTTTCACTGTGTACTACTCTCCCCTCCTACTGTTTACTCTCTAATACACTGATCAAATTAATTGTTTCATAATGTTTACGCTGTGTTGATGCAAATTCTCGTAGCATTCCCCCGTTGCAATCTGTACACATGAGCGTTTTTCTCAAGTTAGTGAGGCACATCACTTCAAATGTTATCCTCCCTCTTCAATAACACAGGAGAGATTAAATTGTCTGACACATTTATCTATGAATACCGATGTTAATGAAAATGCTGAATGAGGTTATTGGGAATCGACAGACTAGAAACAAGCAAAGTCTGCAAATTACAATGCAATATATGACACTATTAGGAAAGTATTAGTTTTTATTTTCCCTTCAGTATTCTGTAATGCAGTATTCCTGATTTTTTAATATCAGTCCGTTGATAGAATTGCTATAACACATCCATAGTTAAGGTGCATTTTGCAGTTATCCTATCAGAGTGCAGGAGCTTCTTTATCTATCACTTCGTCGACACTTAAGGAATAGGTACATGTGAAAAAGACTAATTAGTAGACATTGCAGAATTAAAAAAAAATAAAATATTTCTCGAAAATAACTTTACAAGTGACGTTACTTTATGAAAAAGGTAATTTTAGTTGAACCGAACTGTGTAAAATCCGTTCTTTATAATGTCTGAATTCTTTTGTTTAGGCCTTCTTGAATATTTAGTTCGTCGATTTTTGGTTACTTCCACAACGGTCCTGCCCCCAACCGTTCCAAAGTTTTAGCTGCGAATTTAGGCCTTTGTTTTTGCTCGTTTCCTTAAGCCAGTCATAAAACAACAGAAGAAGAGACCGCTTGTGCCCCTCTCTTCCTTTGGAAAATCCTGTCTACTAACCTGATTAAGTTCTTCGGGTTTAGAAATTGATATTTTCTTCATATGTCTTGGCTAAACTCTTGTTTGAGGTCCTAACGTGGTGAGGTAAAAAAAAAGCCTAATGTGGACAAATTAATTTAAGAAGAAAGGAAGGCTCCTGACAAGGAGCGGGAGAACAATATCCTATAGTAATGTGTAAACCTGGAAAAGACAGCTCAAGTGTGGACGTTCAAGCATTGTGAACGAGCAACCCTGCTTATCCATTGATAGTGATTTGATTAAAAAAGTGCGGTGTCTAGAGCTCTTCGGCATCTGCATCTTGCCAAAGTTGCCCGATAAATTACGAGTTTTCTGACTCTATGTAGAGGGACTGTTGATGCACCATGTGACGGATTCATCACCAGAACAGGCAAGATTTTTTCAAAGATCCCTGATGATAAAATAATCTTTGACGCATTTCTAAAATCCCGAAACGAAAAACAATGAGTACTAACTTGATGTATGCCACCCATCTCTAAAAAAGTAAGAGGACGGACATAAGCCATAGTGCTGTTACCGCCCATAAATTTCATTTTATCGAAAAAGGCAAAGGTAAAACCCAGCCCTCTGCAGAAAAGCCTATAACCATTTTGGAAATTGAAGTCGGTCGTTGCAGAGGCGTTTAGGTTGTGCGTCTCCAATAATTGACTTGAGACTAACCAGCCCGGTGACTCTTGGATTTTGACCGAAATTAGCAGAAAAGTAGTCCAAGATCAGAGATAGTCATCTGCATAATTTGGGCCGAGGATGGTTACTTCGGGCAAGGGTACACTACTGTCGAATGTTATGTTTGAAATGAAATGGGCAACAAGATTTACAAGTATTTCTACAAAATATCGAACTAATACCAACGCGGCTAACAAGTTTGAATAACTGTTTCGATGAATTTTTGCAAACTTGCGAACAGCATGCTACAGCAAACCAATTGTATTTACGAACACATTTTGTGCGCATTAAAAATAAAATTCACATATGTTTCCAAGCATTTAATTTCTCGTAAGTGACTTCAAATCAATGAAACGACGTAAAGAATAATGGTAATTATAATATTAATAAGGGTAAAACTAGACCCAGCTCCTCATCATTGCCCATAAAGGAATCAAAGCAGTAGAACTGGTCGCACAAAAAAAATCTAATCTACTCTATTATTGTTATCAGAACAACTGCATCACGATTTCAGAGAGTTTGAAAGCACTGATTTGTATAAACCATATTTCCACAACGATATTTCCAATGATATCTCAGTACGCAAAACTGGTTAAACATTATTGACAGAAGTTTGATCACAATGTCACGAACTTGCAGACTGAAGTGGTCGAGCTACTTCTCACACACAATAAGATTAAACTCGCGCATCCAGTGCTTGAAACAGAAACTATAGCACACAGGAAACTATATTTCACATGTAAAAATCCTGGTGCTCATCCTCTGCCCAAATTTTGCAGGTTTGCAGTTTTTGCCCAAATTTTGCAGGCACTATTCAAGCAACCACTTTTGCCGCTGACGTGAAAGCTGCATTCACTCATTCACTTATCAAATGATCAACTGATCAGTCTCAGAAATGTTCAACTGTATTTTCTTTTTTATGTGATTATTTTCTAAGACTGGCATTTTAACAATCATACAGAAACCTGATTATCACCAACTAACTGTAAGAGGCTTTTAATGAGTGTCGCTTGCGGCATGAAGCTTGAAATCTAACTGCAACCACTTTCCTTTAATGCACTTACAAGTCGCTTGAGTAGCAGGGAGAAAAAGAAAAGAAGAAAGAAAACGAAGGACGAAAAATGAAGATAATGGTGTTTCCAGTGCGTTTTGCACAAGAGCTATAGCTATAGGGAAGGTGTTAGCAACTGGCCTAAACGCCTGGTAATACCGCAATCCTTATTTTTCTGCCTTCGTTTTTCTCAGGAGGGGGAGTAGTTTATAAACATATCCATTGTTTGACCTTCTCGCGTTCTGTAGATCAACGACGGCTGTTTCTCAGAACGTAGCAACAGGAAATCGCGCGAGATTCGCATAAACACACTCATTTGTTTCCATTGTTTTATAGAATGCAGCGTTCGTATGGTTCTCAAATCGCTAGAAAACGGCGTTCGCATAAAAGGAGTATAAACAATGCATATTGTCGGCGTCTTTCTTTCGTTTAATACATTCTGCTGTGACTGTTATAAAAAATTATGCCTCCTTAAAAGTTTTGTAAGAAAGGTTTGGAGATAAGGTAATTTTTATGTAATTTTTATAATAAAGAACAGAGTTACAAACTATGAGTATTTCAGACAGGGAAATTGCTTCATATTAATATTAAAAAAATATTTCCGGCTTTTATTCTTGATGTTCTGGAAAAATGATTTGCCGACCCTAGGTCCGTGCCTACTTGCCAATTTCGTAGTCCGACACTGATCGCAACTATTTCCAGGCCATGGGAACAATTTTACTCATCTTTCGTCAAAGAACAGTTTTACAAAGAAAATTAATAAATAAAAGCAAACACTAAAAGTAAAAGACGGTTATGCTGTAGGAGATATTACGTTTCAACCTAAATTATATAGAGATTTTTTCTTATACAGTTTTAGGCCAACGCTTTCAAAACAATACTCTAATGTTAATATGTTCCCAATGGGTCCAATAATTTGGTTAATGCTGTATATCTCATATCTTGAAACATTCATATTAATCTACACGAGGAAAAAGATATTAGTTTATTGTTCAGTGAAATCCCATTTGGCTCACATGAATCACATAAATTACGAATTTTAAAAGCAATATCCAAACTCTGACAATTTTAAAATATTTGTAACAGAATTATTAACTGAGTTCTAGATTTTTGTATTTAGATTCAAATTATTATTTGTTCCTACGTAGGGAACACATTTTTATAAAAATATATCCTTACCTGTTGTAAGCTGTAAAGAATAACAGTAGAAACTCCACAAATAAATGCAATGTAGAAAATCACCAGTATCCCTTTAATAATCCAAAATGCCGCTGAGTCTGGAAGTGTGTGTGCGAGTTCTCCCAATTTTAGCTGTAAATGAAGTGATCACATGAAAAATACTGTGCTGAGGATTTACATCTTTGTATTTATAAGATTTATAAGTGAAGCATTCAATATTCAACATTCCGCTGAATACAAGGAGCGGAAACACCTCTACCCCCAGCAAATGCTCTTTGCAGTTTGTGAAAGATGACATTCTGAAGCAAATATGCACTGAGGTGAAATCAACTGTCCAATCACCTGAAATTACTAAAGTGATTGTGGATTCCATTATACCAGGTGTATGCATAAGTAGTTTCCGGTTTACCTAAGAGATGGCGCCAGCGAAAAGTACGCAGCGTATTCATTTGACACATATGTCATTTTGTTCGTCTGACATTAAACTACAAACACACACAAGTTGAGTCCGGCAAACACTAGCGTCTTTGTTTTATCGTTTAGTGATCATGTCGAAGTTTGTGCCTGAAAAAGAACATTTGCGGCACGCATTGCTTTTCTTATTTAATCAGAAGAAAAAGGTTGTTGAAAGTCATCGTGTGCTGGTAGAAACATATGGTGAACAGGCTCCATCGATTAGAACATGTGAGACATGGTTTCGACAATTTAAAAGTGGTGATTTCAATGTGAAAGACAGTGCGCGCTCTGGTAGACTACAAAAGTGCGAAAACGAGCAATTGCAGGTGTTATTGGAGGATGACCCAACTCAAACTCAACAGCAATTGGCAAAAGCATTAAATGTGTCACAAGAAACAATCCGCAGACATTTACGAGCAATGGGGAAGATCAATAAACTGGGTAAATGGGTCCCATACGATTTGAATGAACGTCAAATGGAAAATCGCAAAGTCACTTGTGAAATGCTGCTTCAACGCCACGAAAGAAATTTTGTTTTGTATCGAATTGTGACGGGTGACGAAAAATGGATTTATTTTGAAAACCCGAAGCGGAAAAAATCGTGCTTTTCACCTGGTGAAGCTGGTCCTTCAACACGAAGCCAAATCGCTCGGCAAGAAGACCATGCTTTGTGTCTGGTGGGACCAGATCGGTATTGTGTATTATGAACTCTTGAAGCCCGGCGAAACCGTTAATGCACAATGCTATCGCCAACAAATGATTAATTTAAATTACGCATTGATCGAAAGACGACCGGAATGGGCCCGAAGACATTTCAAAGTGATTGTGTTACACGACAATGCGCCGTCTCACACAGCAAAACCAGTGAAAGACACCTTGAAATCGCCTGGATGGGACATCCTTCCGCACCCGCCGTACTCCCCAGACCTGGCGCCAACTGACTATCACCTCTTCGCATCAATGGGGCACGCGCTCGCAGAGCAGCACTTCCGCAATTTCGAACACGTTGAAAAAAGGCTCGACGAATGGTTTTCCGCAATAGACAAGCAGTTTTTCTGGCATGGTATGCATCAATTACCTGAAAGATGGGCGAAATGTGTAGAAGCCGATGGCCAATATTTTGAATAAAACAAAATTAATTTCCCTTGAAAATTACGTGTTTTCTTTACCAAAAAAACCGGCAAAAACTTGTGCATACACCTGGTAGATACGGTGATAGGAGTAGTAATTTAACGCCTGGAACAGACGATGAAATTTAATTCTGATAAGGTGAGTGATATGAAAAAGGAAATTTGTGCGAAGTGAAATAAAAGAGCGTGACAAGACAATTGCAGACTTAAATTACAAAATTGTAGAACTAGAGCAGTACCAACATAGGAATAGCATCCTGAATAAAGAAAAAACACAGCTTTCCGACAAGGTTGAATTCTTTAATAACAAAAATAACTTAAACGTAACAGTTTCGGAAGTATCCCACTGCCTTTCTCAGACTACACTCTACAACTGAATATAGAAAAAATACATAATCAATAAAGAAAGGAGATAGTCTTTTCTTTCCACCAATCAGTGGTCACTACTAATTAAAAGTTCACTTTCTTCCCCTAGCGCTGCCCTTCCCCGGGAGAGCGTACATGCCTTTCACCTGTCACAATTGATGAGCCACAAGATCACAAACAACTTTTAACTGATAACTGCCGGAAACATTCTTAAAAATATATTTTCAGGAAAACAAATTCCTTGCTACACCCGCTTAAACAAAAGAGCTTAAAAATTCAACAAATATATTTATGGGGTTAAAACCAAAAACTGCAATCTCCACTCTAGCAAATTATACAGGAGGGCAAAAAGAAAATTTAAGGTGGTGTCATATGGGTACGTTTTTTCTGTGGATCCTACGCATAAAATTAGAAAATTCACAAGGAATTAGGGTTTTATCTTCATATACTTTCATTAAACACTTTAATGTATACAATGCCAGCAAAACTTGTTTCCCAAAAAGTGGAGATTGCAGGTTTTGCTTTTAATCGCCACGTTTACCTTCTCACAAACTTAAAATATGAAGAATAGACAAGTAAATTAGAAATAAACTAAAATAACATTAAATCAAAATAAATAAATAAAAGTAATAAATATAAATAAATAAGTAAAATATAATTAAATAAATAAAATTAAGTGAAAATCAAAGCTCTCTAAGAAACTGCTGTAAGAATTGCCGGTTAGCGTCCTCATATTGTTCTCGTTTTCCTCCTCACTTCTTCCTTTTTCAAAATGTCCCCCCACATTTCATTAATATTATATCCACTGTTCCAGTTATATATGGAACAGTGGATATAGTATTAATGAAATTTGGGTGGACATTTCGCCTTATCGGCTACCTCTCTTATCCTTTTCGCTTTTTTCCACTTTCTAGTTGCCTAAATTCATGGTCCACTATTGTTGTCCCTTCCCAGTTAACTATATGACCCATTTCATTGACGTGTTTGAAAATATTATTAGTGTCTCACCTTAATCTGACATCATCTTTATATTACCTTAAACGTAACAAAGTAATTTGAACAACTAAATTTCTCACCACGTTTTTGTACTGTAAAATAATGTCCATCTGTTTACTTTTTGTCAACTTTTTCATGCTTTTTGTTTGTAATATACACGTAATCTACATTATTTTGTTCACTGTATGTACAGTGTTTGTGTATGTGTCTTCATGTGTTTACTTTGTTATTGTTTTGGAACATATATAATGGGTTAGAATTGACACATGTTTGTTATATGTTTCTGATTTCCTATACTCACTATGATTTTGTAATAGTTTTATTTGTATTTTGTCTTTGTATGTTTTACCTCTCAAAGTATTCTTCGGACAAAGGGTAGGTGGTAGAGCAGCTGGAGGCTGAACCTCGCCCGCTTAAATAAAGCCTTTTTCAATTTAATTGTGTGATTCATTGTCCTAGTAAAAGTCTTAAATAAAAGTAGATTGTATTCCATGTGTATTATTAACATGCACCAGCAATGAAAAGTAAGAAAACAAAAGTTAATTACGTAAGTTAGTTTCAATATATTGATATCAAGAAATATAGCAAAACCTTAACTACAATTATTTAGAAAATCACAAATGTTATACTGAACATAGAACAAATAATCATCATAGCCTTTTTCTGGTTTTGTGTGCTTTTGGGATATATCATATAGTCTTCGAAAACTTCAAAACTCTGTACGAAACGCATCAATTTTTGCTGCAGACAGAGGTTAAACAGACTTTTGCGGAAAATTGAAGTAAAAAGTGATTAGTTATGATATCGAAAACAGCAGCTTACACTAACGTCTACGTTTCGTGCAAATGATATGTCCTTTAACTCTTTTACAACATATTTAAAAACAAGGACATCCATGTAAAAGGGTAGAATCAGTTCATTCTAAGTGACGAGAAATCGAAGCAGAAATAGTTGGAAGACCACAGACATCTAAAACAAACAAAATAATATTTCTCGTTGTTAGCGATAGAACGAAATATGTTCCATATTAGCGATACTAGTCGTTGTCTTTTGTTTCCTGATCTCTGCAGCAAGAAGGTAGTACTTTTATAGCCCGACTAAGCGCAAAATGCCTATAAAAGCATGAACAACTTGTAGTACTCTGGTATAAAAAGATTTATCTTTCGATAACTTCTAATGCAAAACATACGACTACTCTTTAAGACGTGAATAAGAATTTTATGTCTATTTTGGCAATTTTTCAATAATCATTAGTTTCACTGAATTGGTAACTATGTTGATATAAATCGTAGCATAGAAAGAATTACCTGCTTGATGGACATAAATGACTACAGCGACATTGTCCTAATATATCAAGACACAAAAATGCAGATTATATTATTTTTAGTCTCATTTGACTGCCAATGCTAAATTCGATGCTTTGGTTATGTAACTGAATTGCGACTTAAATCATTTTAGTTCTCGTACGTACATGTGAGCAGTAGACACAATCACTCCAGGATAATTAAAGTTATAATTATAGAACTGTAATATAAAGAAGAAGTTGAGAAGAATTGCGTTTTCCCCGTGCATTGCTCGCTATCACTTTGTTAGGCATGATTAATACTTCCTGCTTTCTGATTAATGTCAAAACCGTTCTCAATGAACAAGAACACCCCAGTAGCACATAGATATCGGGGATCAGTGGTTACACTGCCACCATCGACTCTCGCCATCTTGATGTTTATATTTTAACACAAGCATTCAAGCTACCAGCAAACTCGTTTTCTTTCCCTAACTTTGCCGTCTATTACACCTGATGACGCGGATAGATTTTACTGCGAAATCGATCGTGTTTTAAGTTGTAATAATCAGTGCCAGACAAATGAGAAGGATTGCTGCCACAAAGGTAAGAACAAAAATTTGCTTTAATTCTTCCAGAATGGATAAAATTTTACTCCGAAAGCTTGAAGGCAGAAATTAATGGAACGAAGTGCTTGTGTATAGACATATTATTATCCCGGATAGCAAGTTAGTTTGTTGCAATTCAGCATTTGAATTGTCAGTGAGTTGCAAGAATTCCACAGACTCGTAAAACTGCAGCACGAGGCCAGTAACGTAACATTACACCTCTATGGAAAATCCTCTTGCACTGCAATTTTGCCAGAATTTTGCTACAAGTGTCACTGTAATTAACTGTCCTCAAAATCTTCGCAAACATGTTCCTCCTGCATTCCAATTTTGCTGCACGTGATCATTGAAAATAATAACCAGAAAACTCCAGATCAATTGCAACCAAATATTGTAGATCAATTGCTACGATATTACATAGCAATTTCTGCTGCGAGAGATTTGTCCAAATTATGCAATTCCTCTGATCAATAAATATAGAAACTAAAGAGGATATACTGAAGAGGCTCGGAAAATTTGCGGAATGTCGTGTCACGTACTAATAGATGCTTGCACAGAAAATAATTTTAAAAAAGTCTATATTTTTTTAAATTTTGTATGTTTATGACGCGTGTTACACAAAAGTAATATGTATAAAACTTTACCTCTGTCTTTCTCTCTATGTCTATGTCTTAGTTGATGAAATGGGTATCCAAAGGATGATTCTTCAACGAAGCCTGCTTAGCCGAATGGATAAGACGCCGGACAACAAATCAGAAGGTCGCAAGTTGAAATTCTAGTGCAAACAAGTGGGAAGATTTTCAATGAGATATGAAGACGGGAAAGTGGGAAAACGTAATTGGGATAAAGACAGAATATCGATCAGGATCATGCTTTTTTAAAAAAAATACATAATTTCGTTCATTGCTGCAGACTTGCAGAGCATTGCAATCGAGTTGTCCTGCAGTTTACCAGCGCTTTCATAAAGTGTCAATTATGTCTGTCGTTACATAATTGCTACAGGTTACTGGAGTTGCATATGCAGCTCCGTAGCAATTCTACGGGAGTTGTAGGGCAATATTGCTACAATTGTGTGATAAGTTACCTTTGCTATCTGGGATGTATGGTACAGAGGACGAACTTCTTATCACAATTACGAACCTTGAAGTGATTGTAATCGTCCTCAGCGGTAGAGTTTTTATTTACGTTTCTCGTCATCTGTCTGATGCCTTCTTAAGCACCAACAACAATGTGGTAAGAGTGTTTTCTTTTGTATGTATAAGTGCAATTATAAAAGGAAATAAAGTGTAAATAGATTAGAAATTTGCTCACAGATGCAAAAGTATTGCTAGGTTTATACGTTACTATAATCCGTGTATTAGAGATTCAACTGTTTTTCTTTCCGGTGTCACCAGGTTATAAAGTATTTAAGCACGCGTAAATTATATATTATCTGTGGTTGAGGCCAATTATAGTTAATTCAAGATATGTAACTGTGGTTATGTTCATTTGAGATGATAAGCAATATAAATTATATCACGACCAGCTCACGTCGTTTCCTTTCCTGTTGTGCACAAGTTGGTTCCACCTGAAATATTATGTTTCGTATATACAACCTGATTATGTTACAATTGTGAATCCTGAGAGGGGACGCGGGGGTCACACGCCCTTCCTCAAAGGAATATAATTTAGTTTTATAGCATTATTTCATAAATTTATTTTAGAAAAAGCACCGATTTGTTACCGGACAAATCTAATTTATGAAGAAATATCAATTTTTAAGGTACTGATGTCATATTTTATGATACAATTTAGCAATATGAGGGGATATATGAAAAATTTTATGCTTAAAACATTTACTTAACGCAAAAATATCGAAAACATCCTTAGTTTTTCCACCTGCGACCCCTCCTCACGAAGATTCTTCATCCGCCACTGTTATGTTACAACATTGTTTCCTCCTTGAATAACTGTACCCTGTAACTTTTAAAGTTCAACACAATTTCAAAGAAAAATGTCCTGAAAACTAATACCTTAGATTAATATGTTTTTGAAGAATTATTTTTTTTTTCGAATAATGGATTGGCTTATCAGTAAGAAGTGTATATTTAAGAGCCATATTTTCTTTGTCTTACCGAAGTATTAACTGAAGCGACTGAACCCTGAATCATTCTGCACTTCTTGTTCTTGAGATCATCTTCATTCTTTGACTCGCACATTTTAGAACGTTCCTCTACCTTACTCTCCTCCTCTTGCGCTACAGAAGTCCGGGATTTCATCTTCTTCTCACTACTGTTATAATATCCTTCGAATTGCGTCTTCTCTTCTTTACAAGAAGCACCACTCTCACCCGTACCATTCTGCAATATATCATTTAAATATCAGAAAAAGATATTCAAGTATATCCTTGGTAAAAAAGGCATTACAAAACAAAGAACGTTATCCAATTGAATGAGTAATTTGAGAAAGACACATATCCCAAAACCTTAACTTTAACAAATAGAGAAAAAGAACTGTTTTCTGAGTTAATACATTGTTTTGCATTAAAAAGTTGTATTGAACTATATTTTATGTGAGTAGAATGCAGTGTTCGATTTGTTATAAATTACGAAGTGGAGATCGTAAGACTAGTAGGCCTAGTTGTTATTAAGTTTCAACCTACAAGCTTTTTGAGTAGAATCACAAAAAAGAAAGTAAAGCGTTACAGTTTCGGAAGTACACAACTTTTATCTTCAGGCACCACGTTTAATAAGACAATGTTAGCTATACGTACATTCGACGTACACTTTCTTTGAGTTTGCCTATTGTCCACCAGGAAGCGCTACAATTGTGTAGGGAGTCGAGAGTTCTTCAAGCAGTTATGTGTGAGTAGCCTTGTCAACTTTTCTCTACGGATACCTTAAGGTGGGTAAATGTTGTTATTATAAAACCATGTGCATCGAATCTATATTCTATAACATATGTAATTTGTAGTTATTACCACCAACATTTCGATTAGAAGCACGGTTTTAGAAAAACAATATTTACTCACCTTCAGTCGCACGTAGATGAAAGTTATAGTCCACTCTCTTCAAACTAATTGTTCGTAGTTTTAAGTTTTCTTGTCTGAAAACAAGTATCTTTTAAAAATATTTTTAAACATGTACGTCAATTGGACATGTAGATGGTAATAAAGGTTTTATCTCCCAGGGTAGGATTGCGGGTTTAAATGGTTTCTTTTAAAGCGTGAGAGTCAAGCAGTGATCTCTAGCGTAGAAAGTACCTTACCGCATGACTACATTGTTTGCCGGAAGACCAAGAAATTTTGGGTGCTTTAACATTCTACTCAGTGCAGAATTTCTCTCTGGTGACCCATACAAAATACGAACTACTTCCTTTCCGAAAGGCATTCTATTTCTTCCTCCACATACCATCTTATTTTCAGTGGAAGTGACGTAAGAGTATACCAAACTTTCACGCTTTTATAATCTTAAAAAAACAGCACGTCATTTCGGTTCCAGGTAGCACACATTGTCCTGGCCATGAAAAGAATCTTCCATGAAAATTATCTGCAAATCAAGGGCATGGTCGAGGACTTCTTTACACCAATCCTTTCATGGAACACCTGGAGAAGGAATTTATGAATTCCGTACGTCTCAAATCTTTTATCTAGCTTTGTTATATCGATCACAAACCCCTAATCGAACCCATAGACAAGATCAAACTACAAGACCTCAACTACGCCTCTCCTGTTAAATTTCCCTGATCATTCTTCATGGAACACGTAACTTTAATAGATGTAGATGTCTAGTTCAAGGACAATCGACTTGAGACTGACATCCACAGCCTTAACCTACCAACAATAGCTCACATTAATAGATTTCCAGACGGTCTCTCCCATGCCATATGTTGTCTGGAGCAGCCGCCTCAGTTCCTATAACGATCTACTACAAAAGTATTTCAATACCCACTCTTAGTTCTTACCGACAGATGACGCTCACGTCACCTAATCCTCTAACAATTAGATTTTGGGAAGAATCGCAATAACTCCAAACAACCTTTCCGCTCAGTTATCTCCTAATCTTAAGGTACTCCAGAAACCCCCCAAACTAACTGACTCCATTTTGATTTCATCAACTGAAAGTGAAATAATGTTTCAGTAGATTCCAGAAAGTCTACCGTTAACTTCCAAATCAGAACTCCATTCTGGCTAGAACCTGAACCCACATGGACATTCTGCTTAAACCTGGTTAGTGTAAGAGAAGTCTCATTGTGGAACCTGTCCTATTTTTATTCAAATTTGATCTTCAACATCTTATCAGTGATCATTACCCGCATGACGTATTCGTTCCGATACTCCGGCATTTGCCTTTCCTATAAATTTATTTACCTTCTACACTGTAACGTAAGTCCTTCATTGAACGTTGGCGAAACTCAGACATCTCTAGCGCATTAATGTTCTAACCCTGCATATCAACAACAGTCGTTACTCCTCTAAATCATAACTGTCCCACCTTTCCCTAACCCATTAGTTTTATTTGCGAGACTTATTTGTGTATTGCTATTCTACTATTATGTACTTTAAAATTATCTGCTTTTTTTTAAACACAAAATTAAATTGCATTTCATATGTAGTAGCTAGATATCCATAATTATATATTTCTGTAACATTCGCATATTAGAATATGTGGGTGGGTCACACTATATCGATCTACCCACGGCTCCAACGACCCATAGTACTAGAGTAGCCATTGTTCTAACGGGAAATCATACCCGGGACATACGATCACCGGCTGGGTTTCTAGTAAATATGATTGTTTAAGATCATTTATTACAATAAAATTAAATAAAAGAGGAAGAAACTACTAATCTTTAAAACGATATCAGCAATATCCTAAAAAGGCATCTTGTTTTTGAAAGTAGAGATGGTCACACGGATCCCGATATCGGATATCTGGATTCGGGTTTCGGATCTTCGGTTCCAGAGCCGGGTTGCGGATATCGATACTGGCACATATGTAGTATTAACGCATATTTCTACAAGTAGTAAGTAAATAATTTATAAATATCTTTCTTGTTTAGATGATCCTGATAATATTCTCGATGGAAGAGATATTTTATTTCTCTTCTTTGGTAGTTCAGGGCTTTCTTCATGTTGTTGACATGACATATTAAAGTTTGTTTTTACCCCGAGCATTGCCTGAATGGACTCAATTTTCATTTGCAAGTTTTTCTGAGCCCACGTGTACTTAATGGGAAAAATAATTCCTGCACTCATTTAAAGAGCATTTCTGCTCGGAAGACACAATTGTTCAATTAGGTCATTCTAGGGAATGTTACTGTCTTTGAGATTTGGTGGCTGGTAGTTTTCAGCTACGTATTTTCTCTGTAGAATGGAATTTGCTGGCAAAATATTTCAAGCGAGCTGAGGCATTATTATTGTAATTTTACATTTTCTGGAAAACGAAGACCTAAAAAATCGGGGACGCAAGTGTTATTTCGGAAACTGTCCCCGAAAATCGGGGACGAATATTCATCTTAAGTGTAAGTAAATATTCTCTGGCGTTGCCTTCTTTAAGTAAAATTTTTAACTTTAGAGAGTACAGTGGTACAATTACGATTATAGATCTGTAAATAACCCTGGAACATTACAGTTTTTACTTGGATGCCAGTAAGCTTAATTATCTGTTTTTTATTCTGTTCAGTTGTTGTGCCATAGTTTAAAGGTATACAAGTGTTACAAATTTAGGCAATATATTTATTATTACTAGCTGGGATTCAATTATTTCTTTTTTCTTTTTTCCCTCAGTTCAAAAATCCGAATGTGAGTTTTGGATATCTGGATCCGTCTTCTGAATACAGGGTCATTAAAATAATACGTAAGCACAATTTTAGTCATTTTAGGCCCTTTGTAGCCAAGATTAAGCAGATTTCATATCCCTAATACATAGATACCCAGCAAAAATAAACAAAGCTTGAACCACCTCCCTCATGGATGCAGACGTAATACTTGAACCACCTCTGTCTGGATCCGGATATTTTGGATATCTGGATCCGGATAAGCGTTTCGGATATGAAGTTCCGATTGCAAGTTTCGCATATCCGCATCCTGATCCAAGTTCCGGCTCTCGGATATCCAGGGCATGGAGACACGCACCGTAGTCTTTCGTAATTCGTATTTTGGTGAAATATATTTTTTGGCTACAAAACGATGTCTTCTTTCGATTTTTTTTACTCTTCATTTTGGAGTGTTGAAAGGGAGGGATCCGGATCTGGCCATTCCTAGTTGAAATCCATATGTGCTTTTAAAAGGAGCGTCTTTTCCTTACATTGTTGGGTATTGGCGAAATTAAAATACATCATATAACATTCAAAACTGCAAATACTGTTTTATTCACAACTCACTTCAAATTAGTAAATTTGAAATACTTTTGTATCTATTTGTTAAAATATACAATATTTAAATAAATGTAGAGCTTTGATGCGACCTTCGTGGACAGAAGGACAAAAAGATGTGTGCTTACCTTCTCCAGTGACGGTTTTAAAGGGAAGAGAGAACCTTCCTTTTGTAGAATATTGAAAGGCACACAAAAACGACTTTCTTCTAGCTGCTCCTTCAGCGCCGAAAGGTATGAACTTCTCATCTTCAAATCGTCACACTCGCTCAGCTTATTCAACAAGATTATGCAGCGATCTTGAACTAAGAGATAATTGATTTATGTAAGGATAAAATAATTAACATAGAAGGTATCTCGTGAATTATGATGAAATTAATATGATAGATAATATTGATATAGAGATGTTTTTAGATAGTACTAACAGCTAACGTTTCCTTAACAAATTAAGTTCTAGCATAAACATTTTTTTCCGTATGCACAATATATATAACCTGTGAGAAAGAAACGAATATGTCACTTATACGTTTGTTCACGCATAGGCCTCAATTGATTGCGTAATGTTCATGTTTTTGGTAGAGTGAAGTTCCCAAGGATTTTTTCAGTGTTTTACTACGAGAAAATGTTAAGAAGAATCGATATGAATCGATGCACACTAGTTCCCCAGTATTGCAAATGATTCTTTAATATTTAGTGCTGTCACAGAATCGGCATTGTTAATAAACTCTTAAGACTGAACTTTGATTTTGTTTCTTATATGTTTTAACCACTCTGTTTTCTTCTCCTTATATACTACGCCACCGTTATGTTCGTTTGCTCTTTTATAAAATGATAAGTTCGTTTGCTCTTTTTATCTATTTCTAATATTCTTTGCCAATACATATCGCCCCATAACTGAAAACGTGATTCGAAATAGGGTCCAAGTCCATGAAATGAAATTTTGGCAATATGATCTAAGAAAGACCTAACTCTGTGGACTGGGCTCCTTTTCTAATCACATGTATTTCAATAATATATTTTGATGTGTAAGCAGCAGGATTTGGGACCCTCTTTCTGACACAGTTATTAGCAACTCTGTAAAGCATGTGACTCTGTTACAGTGCGAAAAAATCATTTCATGGACCCGCAGATTCACGTCTTCAACTTATCTTGACAATCCTTTTATGTCCCTTAATAGCGAAGCTATAGAAAAAGGGACGTTATAATCTTGCTTAGTGTGTTTGTCCAGGGTTTCCGCCAGGATTTTCAGTTTGGGGGATGTAAAGTCAATATTGAGTTGGTGTAAGTGTTGTTTTGTAAGGTTTCTATCGATTTTTCACAGCAAAGAATTTACAGATGGGAGTATTATCGAGTTTTTGGGGAGTAGAGGGGTCTCTGGCGGAATCACTGTGTTTGTCCATGAAAGGTACTAACTAGACTAGCTCAGAGCTGCTATAATCGTCTTCGTTAGTGTAGTGGTTCAGTATTGCCAACCCATTTGAAAACCAATTGCTCAAAATGCTTCCATTCCGGCAAACTTGGTGCAAACATAATTCGACACAATAGAAAAATATTGTGTTTTTTACGTCACCAACCACCCAACTTCCCAGTGTTGGCAAAATATTTTCTTTAAAATACTTTTAAAATCGCTCTCATTATATTAGACAGAGCAACACTAAACTTGGCATTAATATATTTCAACAGAATAGAAAAGTACTGTAGGTTTTCCCGTTTCTAAGCACTCAGCATTGTTGCCAACCTATTTTATAAAAATGAATGCTTGTGATCCTAGAATGCTATCAAGGGACTGGAGCCTTCGCGATTGTTGGTAGAATCGCAGCTCTAACTTGTTTAAATTGCACAGAACTTACTGTTCCCAAGGTCCGGAAACTCTGTTCAGAGTATGAGAATAAATTGTTCAGACGATTTTCTTGCATTATATAAAGCTTCTTTATTTCCAATTTTATGCTTAACTAGTTAACTAATTTTAATTTAGGCTTGTATTAGCGAACGTGAATGTGAATGTGGGAACGTGAATATTTCATGAGTATAAACAGCATAATAGAGAGTGGTGAAACAACTTAAGAAGGAAACACAATGATTAGTCTATCAGATTGCCGATGCTGTTCCAGTCTTTAACTATTTGCAATACGAAACTCTGAGAGAGAACTCATTAAATGACCTATTCATTCTTTTGGTCAATATCTCATTATAAAGTTATCAACGCCGTCAGTAACAACAGGCAAAATAAAACACTGAGATATACCGGAGGCCCGCCGAATTTTCCTCATGGGGTTACTAATGTGATATCAAACGATAATTGTATATCAGACGATAATTGGGATTAATAAATGATATGTCTTCAATAAACGATCAAAAATGGGAAGAATAAGTTATGAGTTCGCTTGAAAGTGTTGTTGAAATAGTGTGCTATATAATTAGTGATTTTGTTATAACACAAGACAATTATAACAGCATTTTGACTAACAAAGTGACAATCTGATAAAGTAATGAAGTCGTTAACCAAGATGCAGTTTATCTTTAAAAACAGTTGTTCCACAAACAACTATTAAAGAAAAAGACCTAAGTACCTTATAATCACTGTGGATAGCTCGAGGACCGAGGTCTAAACAATGTCTAAAGATATATAAACTGAAGTTCCTAAGCAGTGCGAGGTGTGGTCTTGTGTCTTGATAGGTGTGCTTCAACTGGACTGCTACTTGAATCTTGAGTCTGAACTAGGGTTGCCAGCTCCAAATTGTTTTAAAACCGGGCATTTCGGTATATTTCAATTTGGGAGCCGAACATGAAAGATTTCCTTCCTTGCTGAGTTTTTGGTGTTTTGAGGATTGTCTCCCAGTCAGGATATTGGTTACTGAACATGCAACACACTAACAAATAACTACTGCACTCGCTTCACTATTATCTTACATAATTAATGCGACAAACCAAATTCAACGATGCAAATTGTATTTGTTATTATGTCAAATGTCTAGTAGTCTAAGGGACTTATAAAAAGTCAACCAGTGGAGGGCTTGTAGAAACATGGTAAAGGTTACTTAAGAAAAGTTTTATTATAAAAGTTCTTAACTAAAATTTAGTTTGCTCAGTACAGCAATTTACTTAGCATCTACAAGTCGTTTGACATCTTAATCATTAATAACAAAATGCAATGAAAGCAAAAATTATATTTTAGTTATAAATTACGGGATCAAATTACAATAGAAAATCATGTGGTGTAATCTTAAAAACAATTTAACAATAAAAAATAAAGAAATATTTAATTGGCTTGTAATTTCTATTCGCAGGATTAATAACTTTCCTGTTAATATGGCATGACCCACCTAGTTTCCATTCGATATCTAATACATCTGGATAAACTAAATTATGGCTAGAAATGATATACACAAGATGAATATTTAAGTTATCATAAATATATTGTAGTTCTGAGAGTGAGAAAGCAACAATAGTGATGGGGGGGAAAGTGTAGGTAGGTATATTCCATCCAAAGTAGTTAGAAATTTAAGCCAGCCTTCCAAGGAATTCTGCAGCAAAAATTACACCACAGCATTTAGAAGTAAGTAAATATAATATTATTAAAAACTGACAGCAGTGGTTTCAGCAGACCTAGGATAAACTACAATTCTCACTTTGAAACTACTAACTCTAAAGTATGAGTCTTAACTCACAGAGTTTAAGCTTTAACTTAAGTGCTCTTTCAGGAAACTATCAAAGCCAGACATTAGGTGTCCGGTTTGAACTTGTAACCTGACACTGGACAATAACATTAAAAACCGAACTGTTCGGTTCAAAACTGAACGGTTGGCAGCCCTAGTATGCACTTGGGAGGTTTTGCTGTTTCTTTTTGTTTTTAGGGTGTTTTATCTAGCGCTCCATGTACTACATTTAACTTGATGCTTGGAGTAATACATGCACTGGGAATAACGTCTGAATGGGATAGGCTCCAACAAGAACCTTTATTTTGTTTCCAGAAAATTTAAATTTGCAAATTTTAATTTTAATAAAATATACAAGTGGAGAATAATCTATATACATTCACTAGTATTATTTCTTTTCTTTACTGAATTCGTTATTTGATCCTCCAATAAAATATATATTTTTTTTAAAATACAACACTACACATGCTTTCCTCTCCTCTAGATTATATATCTTACCTTAGTAACAAGGAAGAAAGTGACAAATTACAAGCCAATTTCTTTTACGTTAGAGTTATCTAAGATATTTAAAAATGTCTTTCTAGATTAAACCAATATTTAAAATCAAACATTATATGCTTTAAAAGAAAATTCATCCCAAACTATGTATAACTTCGTTACGAAGGTCGTGAATGCAATGGGCACACAATGTCATCCATTTGGTGTCTTCTGTGATTTCGCGAAAGCATTTGACTGCGTTGAACAGAACATTCTATTAAATAAGATGTATAGATACAGTATTAGGAGTACTCTTTTAACATGGTTGGAATCTTATCTCTTGAACACAACACAAATTGTAGAGGTTTCTTACTTGAATGAAGACTCGAAATATATTACTAAGTACAGAACAAAACCTCAATTTATTAATGTCGGAAGCCACATAAAGATCAATCCTAAAACCAATATTGTTTCTTCTTTACATAAATATCTGCCAAAATTACAGACGCCAAACTTATGTTATATGCAGATGATACAAATGCCATAATAAGATTCGAATCAACCACAATCTAATTTAAAAATTACAGTAGCAAGTCAGTTAATTTCGTGGTTTACAAGCACTAATTTATTCCTGAATACTGATAAAGCTTCCTGCTTCATTTTCATACTCATCAAGCCAAACTGGCATATAGTTTTTCGAATAGACAAGAAATTAATGAAGCGAATTGCTCGAAATAGTTAAGTTTTTTCGACCTCAATTGGATAACAACTTATCCTAGTTTCAACACATTGAAAAATATGTAATTGTCTTCTGTAATCTTCCTAATTAGGTCACTGGTACCCAATTTAAGCAAAACGATAGTATTGTCGACTTACTATGCACTCAGAAATGTGATAGTTTTGGCGGTTCATCTACCGAATTTTAAAAAGTGTTTATACACTAAAAGAAAGTAATAAAAATAATCACGAATATCTCATATTATGCTCTTGTAGAACGCTATTCAGATACGTAAATATTCTTACACCTTTTTCATTGTATATATGAAGATACTCCTTGTGGTCCATATAAAACAATAATAAAATTAATGTATTAAAAGAATTCAAATATGAACACAATACTAAAACTAATTCTCATTTTGAGGTTCCGCCTCACAATAATGTCTTATTTTCGAAAATAATTTTATATAAAGGAGTACAACTTTTCAACAAATTGTCTAGCCATATTAAGACTCTAACCAACCACGCTCTGTTCAATAGATCTTTGCGTAGTCTCTTGTTAAACCATTGCTTTTACGCTGTGGAAAAATACCTACAAACTGATCTGAATATAGCTTCAAGTTAAAGGAAAATTCCTACAAAGATGTTGAACTGAATTTTGTCAAAAATTCCAGATATTATTTTTTTAGTTTCCGGGTCAAGTGGTAAAAACTGAATCATACAAAAAATTAACAAAATACAGTTTCTCCCCATAAAAAGCAGTGACAAAATTGAAAATAACAATAAATTTAGCACACAGGTAAATGGTAATTCACACTTTATTTTACAATTATTGTTGAAACTGAATTCACGTTTAAAATATAACAGGTTTCTTGTTTTGTTGTATGTAAAAGTAAGTAGTTAAATATTTTTATTGCAATATAAGAAGTATGTTGTGTTTTAAAGTATTTATTCTTAACTAACATGTTTGACTACATTGACTCTAGAAGTTGTATGATTTGGTTTAAGCAGTTGTGTAGTTTGGTGTTATAAACATATAATCTGTTCAAGACATTGAACTAAAATTACTGAATACAAACATTATGTTAAATTATTTGTTAACATTTTCTTCTCTCTCTCATTGTACTCCTGCTCCATAACTGTGAACATTTTCCTACCTGTTCCTTTTCCATTCCCAAGTCCTACGAAATTTTATCTACAAGCTCTGTGAAACTTTATTGCTCTCTGTTTATCTAACTATAAGTTTTCATAAACCTCTTCTTTTTTTCTCTCTCAACTCGTTTAGTAGTTCCAGCTTTCGCTTTCTAATTTCAGCGCTCTGTTCATTTTCCTGTACCTCCGTGTTCTTTCAATCACAACTAAGTCTTGCGAAATGTGAATTTCGGTAATACCATCAGCATATTAAATGCAGTCATAAACTTGTCAAAGTGCTACAATGGAGTCCTCTAAAGATTTTCAACTAACAGACTCTTGCCGATCCAATTCGACTTTTGCATTTCCATCCGACAATATAAGGAAATTTTGACTACTGCTCATAGAAAGCAAATTTCTTGTGAGTTTTAAGCAACTTAACCGAGAACTTGTCAACATCATCTTGATTTTACCAGAAAATTTTAAAGACTCTCGTTTTTTTTTTTCTTTTTTTTTTTTGCCAGCTATACGAAGTCATAAATTAGGAAATAAATGTCTCTATCTGCAACATTTTCTGATAAACTGTTGCTGTAATGAAGGACTTAAATACATGCTTGGATTCACTCCTGGGCTAAAGATGGATTCTTGAAAACAGCTTCAGCATATCAATAAATGACGCTGCTGGAACAAGTGGATACTTCAAGAATCTGCGCTCCCAGATTTTTTATGGTTGCCATTCCAAAGAAAATTCAGCTTCTGTCGATCAGAAGCTCAACATCTGATTAAAGCTTTTCTTGCCTCGTTATGTACATAATTACATGTATTACGTGTATGTAAATACTAGTAGATAATTCATGTATTAGCTATCAAATGGGTATATGCCTATAATTGTAGTAAAGAAGATAGATACCATATTCTATACTATATGACAATAGCCAATGTATTGGTCTCTGAACGCAATAATATTGAATTGAATTGAATTATTTATGTACTCGTGTTTTTGTTGATCATGAACCAACATAATCAGAACCGTAAACACTAGTAACATTAAAATTAGATAATAGGACTGCTGGTAACGAGCTGCCTCAGACTGGACCTGCTTTAGAAAGATAAGATGATTCTAATACTTCTACATCCTTTTACCAGTTTATTCACAGGTGTAATTTGACCTTATATTATTATTCCTTCTTCCTACTCTGGATGAAGTTGGCTCAGAATCAATGAAAAGTTGTGTACAAGTAACGTAACTGAATGTAATGTAACTGAATTGCGACTTAAATCATTTTAGTTCTCGTACGTACAT
>JAGDQP010015753.1:0-34947 GCA_022664845.1 Lepisma saccharinum
TCGACGGCCATATTTGTTTAAAGATGGCGACTTTTGTACAATTTTCTCATATGTCTGTAATTCTTTTCCAGTAGTCAACGTTTCTACCAAGTTTCAAGTTTCTAGATCTAATCCTTTAGGCTCTGTATTCTATCAAAACGTCATTTCCACGGCCATATTTGTTTAAAAATGGTGACTTATAAAAACTTTTCTTAAATTTCTTAAATCTAATAATGGCAATACGTGTTCATATAAAATTTCAGTTCTGTAGCTCAAGCGATGTGCAAAATAGATTTTGTCAGCCATATTAGTTATAAAATGGCGACTTTTTAAAAATCAAAGGCAAAACCAGAATAAGAACAATTCCTATCTTCAAAACCAGTATATACAACATTCACGTTTCGTCATGAGATTTACGTCCTGCATTCAAACCTTTTCAAATTTACCCTCGCTTTCGGAAGGTTTTCAGTTCGAGTTTAGTCAAATTGTATTTTATTCAGTAAAATCACATGTTCTTTTATCTCATTTTCTGTATATCTCAACGATATTCAATAATTTTGCTCATGTATGCTATCTTTCTGTAATTTACCAACGCTTTCGGCAGCTTTTAGTACTATTTCCGTCAATATTACATTTTATTTAGTACAATAGGTTCTTATTTCTGTGTTCGTTCTTGTATATCTCAATACCAACTTATATTCAACATTTGTGCAATTTATCAGCGCTTTCGAGAGCTTTTCTATGCAAATTTAGTCAAATTACATTTTATTCAGTACAATAGGTTCTTGTTTCTGTGTCAGTTCTTGTATATATCAATACCAAGTTATATTCAAGATTTGTGCAATTTATCAGCGTTTTCCTAGCTTCAAAAACCAGTATATTACACATTTGTTACAATAAAATACAACAAACGGTCTAGTAGACGTCCAAATGTATATCAGCAGTAACTCAATGAAAGCCTTTCTTCAATTCAAAGGTCCAACTAAAGTAAGCACGTTTCCTAGCTTCAAAAATCCGTATATTTCACATTAGTTTCAATAAGATACAACAAACGATCTAGTAGACGTCCAAATGTGTTAGTTCAATATATAATTATGTCATAAGACGACATTCTGCCATCAGCATTATTCCTAAAACAAACAACTAAAGTCTTCACATATGTATTTATCAATCAGCATTAGTCAAATGTTTCAATACCCGTCCAAGTATTATCTTCAGTAACCATCACCACTATACTACAGCAACCTTAATGTTAAACTTTAACCATTGGATCTGCCACAAGGCAACAAAATCTAACACTTGCAGCAACTTAAACTTTAAACAATAGATCTACCACAAGCTAACAAAATCTGACACTTGAAGCAAGTTAAACTTTAAATATTGGATCTGCCGCCAGGTAACAAAATCTGACACTTGGAGCAAGTTAAACTTTAAATATTGGATCTGCGCAAGGTAACAAACTCTGACACTTGGAGCAAGTTAAACTTTAACCATTGGATCTGCTGCAATACCATTCTTTTCTTTCAACGCAAGTCAGCAAAACAGTTTAATTCATGCCAGTTAGTTAATTGTTAATCAAACTAATGTAATTACTAAATATATTTATTTGTGTGTCATATTCAAAGGTACTTGAGGTTTCTTGCATTCATATCAATTGTCGACAATAATAATTTCATTTTTTTATTTCGTTTTCAAAAAAATATTAATCTCTAGCCTTTCTGCTTTTTTTCTCTTTAACTAAATTGGTGTTGGCCTCTAGGCAATGACTTCATTATCTCCAGTTGTTGTTTGGATCAGAAAGGATCATGAAAAAAAAAGGTAACTCTTTCCTTTTCTTCTTCAAAACTAATTAATCTTTATGTGTTTTCTTTCTCTTCGTTCAAGGAAAGGGGAAAACATGGCTTGCGGCAATCCGGGGTACGTTTGTCTGGTAACAGTCAGAGTCTCATTCAAGGAATACATGTCTCATTGTTTTGTAATTAAATCATGGAGTAGCAAAGCAGGGTACCAACATGGCCTGCGGCATTCCGGGGTACGTTTGTCTGTCTACTCTAGTAACATTGTTGGCTACTAGTACACCTTGAATTTCAAATTGGAATTTTGAAAATATAAAAAAATCGGAAAAAACAAACTTGTCTTTACAAAATTAGCATGTATTTAATCATTATTAAAGATTTGATTATTTGCTCATTATAAATTCCTATCATGCACTGGTTACAGGGGAAGAAACCTAAGCGCGATACTTTCATGAATGCTATTTTTTATGAAAGTTTTCTGGCTGGAGTTTTTCAGTTACAGCTTGTCAATGCTAGATCGTACGCAAAACGGCGTCACTTGGTCTCGTTGATGGCACCTTTGCCTCAAATTTTGGAACTAGATGTATTTACTTTCTTCTCGGTTATGGCCCTTATGCTTAATTGTAAAAAAAGGTAATATTATTTTGTAAAAGAGTACGAGCCCCTTTTTTCCAACTCCTATTTAAGATGGTATAAAAGGCAATGAACATAATTTTCACCTCCCGAATTTAATTCACATTATGACATGGCACAATCGTGGTAGTAGGGGGTCCATAATATGGCATATTGAAATTTGTAAAAGAGTACGAGCTGTTTTTAGGTAGATTTTGAAGAAAAATATACCTATTGAGTTCGATACGATATATATATATATATTAACACGCTAGCGGCCATAATTTTGAAGATATTTGAACCAAATTTTTATATGTTGTTCCTAAGCTTAATAGCTCGGCTAAGTTCGTTAATGAGCAAAATCGGTCGCCATCTTGGATCCAAAATGGCCGCCGAACCCATTATTGTATAGAATACACAGCCTAAACCATTGGGGCTATTGAAATCAAATTTGGCATAAAGGTACAACATCACTTTTTGATTACGCAAATGTTACCTAATGAGTTCAAAGACGCCATCTTGGATCCAAAATGGCGGAAGTAAGAAATCTATTTTCCATATCGTTTGAGCTAGAGATACGAAATTTGACATAAAGGTGTATTGTCACAAGTAGTTCAAGAAAATATTACGAAATGTTGAAAAAGTAGCCATCTTGGATTCAAAATGGCCGCCGAACCCATTGTTGTATAGAATACACAGCCTAAACGGCTGCAGCTAGAAATATCAAATTTGGTAACACTATACATTATCATTTGTATGTTACTAAAATATTACATGATGTATAAAAAGACGCCATCTTGGATCCAAAATGACGGACCTAAAAGAACATTTTCCACACCGTTTGAGCTAGAGATACGAAATTTGGCATAAAGGTGCATTATGAAGAGTAGTTTAGGGAAATATTACAACATTTGGAAAGAGTCGCCACCTTGGATCCACAATGGCAGCCCAAAATCCCATTTTGCACACCGTTTTAGCTGGATAAATGAAATTTTTCTTGAAGTTGTACCATCACAAGTAGGTCACGACAATATAAGAAAACTTTGAAAAAGTCGTCAACTTCTATCCAAAATGGCCGCCCCAAAAACCCAATTTCCAAATCATTGAAGGTAGAGAAACGAAATTTTCTTTGAAGGTGTATGACCAAGAGTAGGTTACAATAAATGTGGCAAACCTTCCTATTGGGGGCACAGCTCCCCGTGGGAGGGTACAGATGGATACCATGGTGGTGTAGTGCTGCAGTGAGATTTTGGTTAAGATAAAGGAGGCGCATCCTCTCAAAAGCACTGAAGTTGGGGAGCGAACCCCCTACGGGAGCCTGGGGGCAGCGCTCCGAGCGTAGCAAAGAGAGTATATATACAAAACATAAATAGTTTCTCGATAGCTCTCATATAAGGCGATGATTGAATTTTTGAAAGTAAAAAAAAAAATTGGAGATCTACCTCAGCCTGTAGGCATACCGAAAGGGATTTTTTAAAAATTATTTGTACGATATTTAAGCCGTTTTCGAGATATGGGGCTAAGTGCAAAAATTTCGTCGGATCATCACCAAACTTTGGATTTAGGTAGATTATAATGAGAAACGACAAGGAGCTTGTAAAGGGAGATTTTTTAATTTATTTTTGCGATATTTTTTGCCGTTTTCTGGATATGTGGCTAAGTGCCAAATTTTGTAGGATCATCACCAAACTTCGAAATTAGAACGACAAGAGGTTTGTAAGGACAGATTTTTAATTTATTTTTGCGATATTTTGAGCCGTTTTCGAGATATGGGGCTAAGTGCAAAACTTTCGTCGGATCATCACCAAACTTTGGATTTAGGTAGATTATAATGAGAAACGACAAGCTGTTTGTAAGGGGAGATGTTTCGATTCATTTTTTGCAATATTTTGAGCCGTTTTCGAGGTATTGGTGGTAAGTGCCAAAAATTCGGCGGATTATTATCAAACTTCGGAATTAGGTAGATTATGATGAAAATTGAGTAGGATATATAATCCTATTGACTAAGGAAAATTATAAGGAGTGTTTTTGTGATATGTGGGGGGCCTAATTGCCAAACTTTTGCCCTCACTTAAATTCGTTTTTGATGAAAGACTACGAGCCGTATTATAGAAGCCTAAGCTTCTATAATACGGCTGTGCTTGAGCTAGTATATAGAACATGCAATAGGAGGTCGTAGTAGACTATTTGCTAAAGACTACGAGCTGAATTAAAGCTAACATAGTACATAAGGCTATAATAGCTGAGTATAAGGGCATTATTATATAACTATTTTATGAAATAAAAAAATTTCGTTATATATAAAAGGCTACACTCGCTTTTTCTAAAAATAACAACTATTTAATACAAGGCATGTTTATATGCCTAACTACTAAACATTAAAATTTACCTTGCCTCGCACGAATATTTTTTAAATAAAATATCTGTAATATTTGCGAGGTAATAAATACCGGAAATGAGTCACATACACGGCTCGCGCCAGCTGTTTATACTCTGCGCAGGGTGTGTTTAGGCAATGCATTATAGCCTCTGTAGTGATTAAAAATAACACATTGCGCCACCACCTTTCGTCCTGCACAGAAGCTACAATTAACAAACACCTGCATTTCTCCCTTGACTAATAGCCGTGCTTTTCAGTTCAGTTTGTGGAATTTATGTGGAAAGAAGGCTGAGTAGTTATTAGTGCTTACTGATGCAAAGTGAAAATTGGTGAGTTAATTAGAACACATTTTTGCATGCTTATTAGAATATATATATATATATATATATATATATATATATGTGTGTGTGTGTGTGTGTGTGTGTTACTCATGAGATGAATAGCCAGATGAGCAGAACTTTATGGTGGAAGATCTGTGAAATTTTTGCTATGTTAAATTGTTGTTGTTTTTTTTTAAGTGCCTGGATTCTTTTATGTGAGGTTTAGTATAATAAAAGGGAATATTAAAAACAGTATTGTTATTATTTTTTTCATAAAATGTTTATTTAATAAAGTCGTTATAGTTTTGTGTGGTATGTTAGCTTAAATCGAGCTCGTAGTCTTTTCTGAATTGGTCCATGTTCTTTAGCAAATACACCACGGCGGCTGGGGTAAATAGTCTACTATAACCTCCTATTGCATGTTCTATATGATAGCTCAAGCACTGGCTTTAGGGTTTTATGAAATAAATTGATTCTAGGGGTTAGGTTGGGGGTGTTGTGCCAAAGTCATCGTAAAATAGCGCGTACTCTTTTACGATGCGAATTTAATTCGGGGCGAAGTGAAAAATATGTTCATTGCCTTTCATACCATCTTAAATAGGAGTTCGAAAAAAAGGGCTCATACTCTTTTACAAAATAATACTGGTATTTTACAATTAAAAATAAGGGCCGTAAAAGAGAATACAAAGTAACTACATCTAGTTCGAAAAAAGGAACTAAATTTGGTTCTTCAATTTGAGCCAAAGGTGCCTACAACGAGCCCAAGTGACGCCGTTCTACTATCGTACCTTAACACTAGTATACTTGCTTGTTCCACATTACATCCTCTGTTCTGCTGTGCTCTGACCTGAGGCAAAGATAACTATTGACTGGGAAGTTAGCTTGTGCAGATATAACTCAATATTGTAATTTCCATTATCTTCAGTGCCTGTTTGGGGTAAGTTAGATTTTAGAAACGTAATTCATACTATTCACGCTAATAAAATATCCGTAGGAAGGGAGAAGTCTCTTTAAACTAAACACAATTAACTTCACAGTACAACCTCCTGTTTGCGTAACCTTCAAGGTAACAAATAACGGATAACCTACTTGCTAGTACACATGACGCATTGTGAGTCTCTCTGAAAACATGCGATATCTTCCTTTAAATTTAAGGTATCAATTATAGCTGGGAAAACATAAAAAATGCCATCTTACAAAATGTCACAATTTCTATCTCAAGTTAGAGTTATCTATTAACAGCAATTCTTTTCGATTGAAACATTTTCATCAGAAAACGAGTGAAGAATTCCACTCTTCTGATTTTGTGTGTAATACTATTATATTACACAGTATGAACAAGCGCAAGAGTCTGGAATTATCTGGAATTATCTGGAATTATCAAAACTCAGAATCTTTCAAGCAATCGTGTTTAAAATCAAGAAATTTAGAAAGTATATTGGGAAAACCTTAATAACTCTACGTATCCAAATTCTTCCATTTTAAACCTCTTTCATTGCACTAGAATTGTAATATTATATAATTTTGCTCATACACGGACGTTTCGCTTATAGTAAGTTCATAACAGACCTGGCTCAAGGTCGCAACAATCTTCGAAGTTTTCTTACAATTCCAAAAATTGAAACAAGGAATTAAAAATATATGTTTGTTGTTCCTTTATGCACAAATCAGTATATGATTCGTGTTGACACAATACACTACAATTACAATAGGTTTAAACTTCATGAATATATGGTATGAGACGTAGAAATGGTACGTCTCATTAGAGTGTGCCCCTTACGTCATCGCAGCGACTGATATATGTTAATTGTTCTATGTATTGTGCATAATGAGAAAAACATGGAAATTACTTTTCTAACCGATTTACTTCTGTGTTTATACCTGCCGGTATAAGTGGGTTCAATAGTCAACGTATATAGTATATAAACAATGTTGGAATCTAAATTGCATTTAGGTTAAATGTGAGTAGAATTTTGATATCGATAAAATATCTACTTTAGTTTATACATAATATCAAAGATTGTCATCTTTCTTGATAAATATATGTATTCTTTATCTCAATTTCTTTTAGGTTTGTGGATGGCTTGGAAGAGCTGTTTGCGGCATCAATGTTGATTCAGTTTCTGTATAGCACTGGACTTTTGTGTGTTCTGGCTTTTGAAGCAACTTTGGTAATTGTTAGCAGTACATTGTTTTTAATGTTGTTCACAAGGTGCATATACTTAGGAATGAGTAAGTTTGGAGCACATGAAAACAAATCTTGCGGCCCCTATCAAACGTTAGTTACGTTTCACTCTTGAAAATATACTAAAAGATTTTTATTTTTCTTGAAAGTTTAATTTTCACCAGTAGTGTTAGAGTTAGATTTGACACACTGATGACACACTGTCGAAAATGACTGAACTGTTACTATACAAGGAATCTTTCACCGCTTGGAAAAACATATTAAAAAAAACTCAATTATAATTCTAACAACCATACATAAATGAGCTAATTTATTTTTAAAATGTATCTTGATTTAACGTGTACTAGTTCAACTAAGTATGCCGAGCTTGTATAACTTAATTAATGAATATTTATTACCATTATACTTATGGAATACTAATTAAAGCTCTGGTTTCTCAGCTTAATTTCTTTTTCCACTTCTCTATTTTCTTCAACTTTCACTTCTAAAAGTTAACATACATTTGCATGTTTCAATATACGATGAAAGAATGAAAAATGAGACTTTACGGGCCCAGAAATTCTCTCAGAATTCCTAACGGAGGAATTTTTCTTCTCAAATTCTCAACAATACATTTCCAGCTTCAATAATTTACGTTTTAGAAACGGTAGAATCTATGTAACATTTTTCATAAATCCGCATGTTTTTACAAGGCCGTAAATTGAATATTCTTTCAGAATTTCTGTTGAGATTGTTTCGTGCAATTAGCCGCAGAAAATGTGATTCCGCCAAAATGTTGAGGTTTGTACAAGGAGTGTAAAGCCAAAATTCGGACGCTATAAGTGAAATTTATCAAATTACCAAGCAAGTGAAATGCCGGCCAAGGTGAAAATTTTGTTCGGGGCACCATCAATGCTACTGGTCGGAAAAATGTCGGGGGAAGGTCGGCGGCGACCCATAATAACGTTTGGTCACCGGGTCATTTTCCTTGCCGTCATCGGTCTACCGACTTGCTGGTATATGGGTCAAACCCCGACCCAGAATCAGTTCGCCGACGTCGCCGCCTTGTCGAGATTTTTCAAAGCTGGACGTCCTCCAGTCAGTCGGTCCGACTTTCGCCAACCAAATGCCGCTGTCGGGCCGCGTAACCTGCCTTGACGGGTTTGTTCGAAATCTATGTTCGAATGTAGATTTGTTTAGCGTTCAAACACACCGGAAATCGGATTGAAATATGTAGATTTCTTTACTTAGTTCATTTTGCTGCGCATTATTAATTTTCGGGTAATGATAGAATGAATTTCGGTATATATATGATACATTTCTCTTAAAATTAGTTTGTCATTTCGTGCAAGAATGTCATTTCGTCGGCAGAAGTTCGCCGACCGACGTACCGCGAGGTTTGAGGCGTTACGCCAGCAACTCCAATCTTGTGAGTTCGAATTCTGCCCTCGGCACGAATGTTTGTGTGCTTTTAACTCACCTATCAGGGTATATCAGTCGGCACAGAAGAAGTCAAGAAATATCTGGTGATCATTAATGTAAAGTCTTAAAAAGTATCTCAGTTGATATAAGTTCTGTTTTAGGAATAAGTAGGTCACGGGAACGATCCAAGCGGACGCCTCTACTGAGTTCCTGACTAAACTTTTTTCCTGTCACACCAGGAAAATGTCCTTATGGTAACTGCAAACTAGACCATGGACGACTAATTTTAACGTGATCTGCCCACTCTATTCCGCCCTGAACTTGAAATTCCTGAAGGCCATATACATAAAATCAATTTGAGGATAAATGTGCTTCTAAATACGAAAAAAGTCGATTAATCGATAGTCTTGTTATATATTTTATGATGGGAGGACATTTATAGCCTAAAGTATCACCAACCTTAGAGATGGTGCCAATTGAAGAGTGTTTTAGGCGAGACAAGCACATTTCCTCGAGATGATAACAAAGTATTTTGTATGAGAAGAGATGACTTCAAGTCTCATATCGTATTGTTTCGTGGGCATAAGTAGGCGTGACTCCAATACAACATATTTAAAACGTAATTCAAACTATTTTTGGATGCTTTCCGTTGCTTATATATTGTTCATACTACGTCATGGGCCACTTGCGGATTTTCTTCTCGTCACATCTGTATCAGCTCGAGGTGCAGAGAAAAAACCTGCATACTCCTGTCATCCTCGTGAGGGCTACAATGCTGCATGAGGCATAAAAATCTTTATCTTAATTAAGACAAACGGTTACAAGCATCATTAATAAAAAATGTGACTGAAAACATAGAGGAAAATTCAAAATTTAAGATGCTTTAACTGCAGAAATAATTAACACAAACTACAATATTGTATTTTGGGTGTTTGTCATTATGTTGTCTATCTCATAGAGTTATCTCGTTAGAAGTTGTGTTGTTCATGTAATTTAGTGTGTCTTAAGAAGCAAATTAGTTAGTTAGTTTGTGAAACACGTACACGTTTTTAGTTTTTAATTATAATATATTGCTTCGCTCAGCTATTATTTTATTTCATCTTAAGTATAAAAAACAAAGGTGTGAAATGGAACACATGTATAAAATATATTTTTAAAAAGTTTCAATAATACACTGCGTATAGAAGTTATATACAAACTATAAGGTATATTGTGTTGTCACTGACTACCCAAGAGTACAACTGTTTAGATTTTAATAACAGCGCGTCATTTTAGTACGTTTTTCTTCTGTATATAATGGTCTCGTATGTTATAGGATCGTAAATGACATATTCCAGAAAAGAAAGCGTTTCCGTATACGAATTGATTAAAGATTTATATGGATAGCTAACTTTAAAAGTATGTCTACTAAAACTTCACATGGTTTTATCATTTTCTTATAAAAAAAACAGAAATTGGATGACATGTTGATTTAAGAATGTTCATATTTTTTTTTAGTCAAATGTAAATAAGAAGATTGACAGTATCTTTAGTCAGTCTTATCTTTCTGAATACTGTACGCATATTGTGGTTCTGTTGTTTCTTCTGACTAAAGACAGAAAAGAAATGTCTTCCATTTCTCATATCTTAATTGAACTTTGAACATTGTAGTTCATTGGTTCAATCATTACTATCACTATCATTAAATTAAATTTCAACTCAAGAAGCCAAGGGATACAAGTGACGTTAACAGCTATAAAGACATTAGAAGAAACGTTGATGTATAGTCAGAAATATATATATATATATATATATATATATATATATATATATATATATAAACTAAACTCCAAGGTTTCTTTGTACGTAGAAAATATGACGTTTTATGTCACATAAATGTAGGGTTATTCATAAAAGATTATGTAGAACACTTTTTGTTCGTCAATGTCTCTTGAATGCCTTGATTTTAGACTCCTCAAATATAAATACATCATATATTTATCGGGCACAATTTTACAATCCGATTGAAAGCATTATCCAATTAAAAGAGTTCGAGATTTCTTCACGATATTCATAAATGAGGTTGTCAAAAATTTTAAAGTACTTATGTAGGGCGACCATTAAATACGGTATAAAAGAACGATATTTAGGCTTTATGTTTGTTTAGAGAGAACGAACTATGCAGACTATTTATACTCCATATTGCTTGGTGTCTGGCAAGTAATATTCATTATGTTCTTTAATTGTGTGATATAAAACAAATTTTAATGAATTTTGATTATGTTTAATTCATTTCAGATTCGAGGATTCGATATGAAGACTCTGAAGTTGGTTATATTTTTGCTTGTTTCTGTCATTCAATTGTTTGCTGTCTGCGGCTACGGGAACAAGATTATAATGGAGGTAAGTTATAAGAAAATATTATCATTAAAAATAAAATAAAACTCGTATATCGCATGTCAGGGGTTATGCTCTCCACACGTG
Organism: Lepisma saccharinum; assembly: GCA_022664845.1. Classification (NCBI taxonomy): domain Eukaryota; kingdom Metazoa; phylum Arthropoda; class Insecta; order Zygentoma; family Lepismatidae; genus Lepisma; species Lepisma saccharinum. Next base: position 11,137 of record JAGDQP010015753.1, read on the forward strand.
TTATGTCTTATCTACAGTTTAATTATAGTTTATAATACTGAATGGGAATCGAATACTATCCTATACACGAACGCTGAAGGCTATATCATTGATGTTACTGCGTCATTGTGAACTTAATCTTCTAAACAGGCCAGTAATATTGAGAAAATTAAACTTAACCAGAGATGAGAAAAATATATTTTCATTATTGTTTTAGAAGTACAGTACTTATTTAATTGACACCACTTTTCGAGATTAAAAAATATAATTTTTCATGTAAAATATTTTTAGAAAGGTCAGCTGCTTTAAGCACTTTTTTAAAAAGAAATTTGGTCATATTCACACAAGAAATTTGATCTTGTGTTTGTGTGGAATAGTTACTCGTATCCTTGTAGAGTGTGTAGATGAGTTTTCTATTGTGATATGTATGTGTGTATTATTTGCAAGGTGTATTATAAAAATGTTAAAAAATGATTATCGTTGTCAATGTAGGGGAACCGCCCCAGAAGAATGGGCACGAAAAAAAAACAAATTAGACTAAAAACGAAATAGACTACGTTTTATAGAATAATAGAGAAATTGTGTAAGACCTGTCTGTTCTGAATAATTTCGAAATATCTAGTAATCATAGAGTGGTAAGATGTAAGCTGAAACTAAATACTAGACTCAAGAGAAAAAACCTTATCACAAGAAAATCGTCGCATTTAGATCTGAAAAATTTAGGAAAACACAGACAGACATTCGAGATAAAACTAGCCTTGGAACAGTTAGAAGATAAAGAAGACATCAATAGCAGAAATAAAACACTGACCAAGATAGTAAGAGAGACAACCAAGGAAATAGCAGTCGTCCAAAAGAAAAAGAAACGTAATCTTAGAAGAAACTAAACTCTTGATGTAGAGAAGAATAGGAAAAATGCATAACGTGGATTGAGTACATAGAGCTAAATAAGACAATAAGGAAGAAAATAAGAGAGGATGTACGAATATACAACTCAAATATTGTTCGAAATACAATCGAGGAAAACAAGAGCATGAAGAAAACCACAGAGCAGTTCATAATTGGGAAAAATCAAATCATTGTAGTTAATAGACTAGATGGGACCGTAACACGAAATACGAAATAAATTATACAAATATTAGAAAATTTCTACGGAGAATTTTGTACTACTCCGAGAAATAACTAGGAAATGAATATTCAGAAGAAAATGATGTCCCAGACATAATGAAAACGGAAGTGGATAAAACACTTTGTGGGATGAAGAACGGAAAGTCGACAGGATAAATTTTATTCACAGCAGAGTTGTTTAAAATCAGAGGTGAAAATATGAAAGAGAAACTTGTCAAATTATTCTCAACGTGTCTGTGTCTGAGGAAGATAGAAATGCCGTTAAGTTGGAATAATGTTATCATCATTTTGTTGTACAAGAAATGGGACAGAAAACTCGTTGAGAACTACAGACCAATTAGTTTACTGTCAGTTCTATACAAAATGTTCACCAAAGTTGCTTTGAATCTTCGTATTGAACGAGACTTAGGTTTTAACCAGGGAAGGGAACAAGCCGGATTTCGCCGTGGATTTAGCACAATTGATCAGACACTAACATTGCATAAAGTTATGTAAAGGACTAAAGAATATGAGCTTCCACTGTGTCTGTGATTGATAGATTTTGAGAAAGTTTTCCATTCGGTTTCATTGGCAGCAGTATTTAAATAACTTGAGCATGAAAGCATCAAAAGTACATATATTTACTTCGAACATTTACTTGACTGCTATATCTGCCATTAGACTACATCAAGAATGTGAAAAAAATAAAGTTGGAAAAGGGGTAAGGCTAGGAGATTCAATTTTTCCAAAACTGTTTTTTGCGGTCCTGGAAAAAGTGTTCCAAAATTTAAACTGGGATGAAGTTGGCATAAAAATTAATGGCGAATACTTTCATAACCCACGATTCGCTGATGATATTGTCTTCTTTGCTTCAAGTGTAGAAGAACTACAAACCAGAATCGAAGAACTGTGTAATGAGAGTTCGATGATAGCCCTCAAAAGTAATTTAAGTAAAGCAAACGTAATGTACAATCAACATGCTACAAAGAAAGAAATAAAAAATAGCGGAGAGGCAATGGGCTTGGATGATGAGTATGTTTATGTAGTCAAGCACAAACCTTCGAATGCCAAGTTGACGGATGAAATAAATATATGTAAATTGCATGAAGTTCGTTTCGAAGACTACACTTTATTTTCAAAAGCAAACAACCAGTGTGTCTCAAGCGTATAGTTTATAATCAATGTGGCTTACCTATAATGATGTACGACTGTGAAACTTTGACATTAATAGCGCAAAAGACTCAAAGATTAAATGCAATACAAAGAGGAATTGAAACATGCATGTTAGGAATAACCATGAGTGACAGGAAAACAAATGAATGGATTCGCGCCCAAACGAAAGTAGAAGATACAATCAAGACTGCGAAGAAGATTAAGTGGAAATAATCTGCTCACATAGCTAGACGAACAGATGAAAGATGGACGACGAATATACTAGATTGGATTCCTAGATAAAAAATATGGATTCCTAGATAATAGGTAGATGAAATCAAGTACATTTTTAGGAACTACATAGATGAGGATAGCAACAGACAAAGATATGTATAAAAAAAGGGGGGAGACCTTGATCCAGCAGTGGATAGAGAATGGTTGAATATAATGATGATAATGACACCTATGCTTGCTACCTTAGTTTGATTGAGACGGTTGTATGTCAAGAAATATGTAATGTTAAAAGCACAATAAAACATAACTGACCAAATAAAGCATTAAAGCATAATGCTTTTGAAACAATATCCTCGACTACTCAGTATAGAAAATGATCAATTATTCTTGAAAATATATTCTCTGAACAAGAAGTTAATTCTTTTAAAAAATATCAATAATAGAAACAAACATTCAATTAGTTGAAAATTTAGCGCTGAATTTTCAGGTTGTGTGATTATGCTAACGCACTCTTAGATCGTCAAAAGGTACAATAATTTTGAAAATTGACATTTAAAACTGTATTTTAAAAAAGCTTGGAAAGTTCGAAAATTTGTACATATTATTCTTTTCCTCTATTTGTCTACTTACGTTAGATTAGTCTTCTACCTGGTTGTGTAGAAAGCAAAAAACAAATGAAGATAGGGAGCTAAGTTTATTGTTGCAGCAAGGTAGGAGTGGAAGGTGTGAAGTGAACTTAATACGATGTACTGATAATTTTAGAAAAGAGCATAATAAAGCTTAATCTAAGAAAATGAAAAGCTTAATTTGCAGCTGTATAACGTATAATTCTGGTTGCCCTATTAATTACTATCTATTCATATTATTAGTTTAAAGGACCACTGCGGTACCAGGTTTCATTCTATCTATTACTTTACAATTTATTATATTCATATATGCATTTAAGATAAACTTTCGTCTACTTGTAGAAGGATATTTATTGTTTCAAACACTCTATTGCTACCGATCATATTTGTTTAATTCTTTAGAGCGTGGTTTCGATTTTTGTACTTTAATTATAACGTTTGAATGACATTTTGCAATGTTGGATTTAAAAGTTCATATTTGTTTTCGTTAATGATACCTATACTATAAAATACGATATTCATCTCTAACCTATCTTTGTGTTTCAGTGTTTCCTTCCGTTAAAGGATAATTTCATTAGTGTACCCAATTTATCTCATTTCAGAGCACACGAATTACAGAGGAAGCATACTCGAAACCATGGCATAGGGGCTCCGAGGATGTACGGAATGTTCTTCAATTAATATTTCAAAGGAGTCAACGGGCACTTTCTCTCTCTGGATCTAACATATTCACCGTAAACCTCGAGACGTTTGCTAACGTAAGATTTACATATGTGATGATTCATTCAGCCAGAAATATTCACAACCAACGATTAATTAAGAGTCCGCATGGCCTATTTAATAGCAATTAAAATATATAATTATTTCATCATCATTTTGTAACTGTAAAATTCATCCAATAACGAGATTTTTTAGTCAAATTCTAGATTTAGGATTGCAAGATTAATTGATATTTTGTGACCATCTCTGGCGAAATAATTAATAAATATTTCCTATTAAGTAGACACTTTCAGATATATTATCTGAGTCCATGAGTACATGAGATCGCATCATTTTGCGTTAGTTTACCTAAAAGACGGGAAGTTTTAACGTACTTATCAAAAATTGAACTTGTCAAGTGCTATGTGTAGCAATTCTTATGCACCAATTGTGCATCGCCACATTCGCCAAATCATGCGAAACAACGGCAATATGTCTCGGAAACGAAGGAATATACAGAATTTTTCCGAAGAATATCTTAGTATAATAAACAATCACATCTTATTATATTTATTAGTAGTGGACTCTGAATTAATCCCCATTTAAAACATATAAGTACATTTAGTTCATTTTCGTCTTTTATGTAGGATATTTGTAGATTCTCTGCGTGTTTCGTTTTTCTTGCATAACCGCGAACAGTTGAGAATTTTGTGTAGAAGGAACTCTGCAAAGAGCACGATGTAAATTCAGCGTCTTTTGTACATATCTCACATAATTGAACTGACAAGCAAACATACTAATAGGACAGAAAAAAAACGTTGATATATTTAATTTGTCGTGGTTAGAATAGCAACGTATGCACATGCACATTTTGGATTCTTCCTGTGCAATTAGTTCGGGAGATATCGACGATATGAAAGTCTAATTTTGTCTGTGGAAAACGATAAAAAAAATGTGGAAATATCTTTATGTATTAAATTGCTGAAACAAGTGGAAGGCAAACATACAGTATTGGCTACGGGGTGGAAGGTGCTACCTGTTGTAGGGTATAGTATTCTTGGCCGCCATACTGAAGTCCACCATATCAAATCTCGATTGTTTTTCTTAAAGGAGAAAGGGTCGTGAGACATATCATTCTGGGATAGCATTTCACGAAAAATAAGTTTGTGAATTCAATTTTGCCGTAATTGTATTATTGTGACAGATAATGGTATATGCCACTGCTGTACTGGTAAAGTTGCAATACCCTGAAAATTCATATTTTGTTTTGAAATAACAAACGGGAGAAATGAAACTACAAAAATGAAAGACCCATTTCGATAGGGCATTATACCCAATAACATTGTGTATGTATTTGGGGTTTAATTTCTTCCATTATCGTGAAACAACATGTATGTTTTCGGCCTATTTCATGATTACTCCATACTAGTGAAACATGCTCTTATTTTCCACAATAATACACTTACTGCAAAACTGATTTCGTAAACGTAAACTTCTTGTCCAGAATGATGAATTACATGACGCCTTTCACATTTAAGAAAATGAATCATACTTCAATATGGTGGACTTCAAGATAGTGGCCAAAAAGAACATAAACTCCAACAAGTAGCTCCTTGTAAACAGTACCCGTTGTTATATATTTGGCTGTCATTAGACCTAGCAAATTAGAAACGAGGTTATTTCCCCACCTTTTCTTTACTACTATTCAGAGACAAAATTTGACTTTCTTTCATCGATGTTTCCCAAAGTAATTGAGCTCAAGTGTCCAAAATATACTTGTGCATAGTCTTACTTTGTTATGACGACGGAAGATAAAATATATAATTATTTCGTGCCCCAGTCATTAGTAGCTTTACCTGTGAGCTAATTGAATGTAAAGTATGATAAGGAAGCCTACACAAGTGAAAATTGAAACAATTATATTTCAAACATGTCATTCAAGTATTAAAAGCACTGCTATTTATCCTATAGTGCCATTAGAAATCGGACATTCCATTTTCTAAACGGAAAATGGTATTTCCGAAATATATGTTCAAAATTGAGGAAAAACAAACAGTATGGAGTATGGTTGTAATAAAGGTCTCCATGCACACTGCAATGAGCAGAAATATGCTGAAAAAATTAACTGTAACTGCCGAATAACTATGCTTTCTGACTATTTTGCAAAATAAATAGAGAACATTTAGATGTAAGTAAAAACGTTGAAGATAAAAGTGTTATAGTTTTAACATTGAAAAATCTAATCTCAATTCCAAACAATGCCGTGTTCGGTTTAAAGCAAATCAACTTCTCGATTAGATAGACAATTTTAGGTGTCTCCGAAATAGTAAAACAAATATTGTTCATTTTAGAATTGATGTATGCTATAGTCATGTCTATCGTGGTTACCAACCGTACTCACTTTGTTTTTGTTACTCGTTTATTATGCTGATCTCCCTCGTTTTCTTATTCTCTTGTAACGTCTTCGTTTATGTAATGTACAGGTTAAAACTAATCTGCACTTTTTGTACACATTTGAATTTTTCCGTGCTACTATTCTACCTGTAAGTAATAACTTTCTGATATTGAGATATTTTTACATAATTATTCTTATTTAATTGTTCAAATTTCCACAAATACTTGAGACATAATCCAGTTTTATAAGAAGAAAGATTCTTCCCCCCAAACGTATAACAAATATAGTAGTGTTCATTAATGATGTCCAATACTTACAGTTCTCTTGTTTAATTGTCTTAATATTCAACAATGATTAGTATGTTGTGTTTGAACTTGTTTGATTTTTCACATTGATTGTCATAGTGACAATAATATTAACCACAATGCCACAGAGGTACTATACAAAGTGTCTAGTTAAATTTACATATGTCTGCCTTTGGGTATTCTTATTGTCAGCATGAATGTTCTTCCAAAACACTAATCAAATGGATCGCTTGTTGTTAACCAATTACAATTTTCGTTATATTTTATACTTAGTAGGCAGTTACTCTCAAGTGCAATCGTCAAGTTTAAATTTAATTACCCTAAAACGAAGTTAATAATTTTCTACTTCTGATTGATATTCTTTAGGAGGAGAGGGATTCAAATGAAAGGTCTATGAAGGTGTTCTTTTCCAGCATAATTCTCCTTTTATTGGAAATATATCTTCCAACCCTGCTTATTAGTGTTTTTGTTATACAAGATTATCCTTCCTCGTACACTCGATGACGATCTTGCCCTTTCCATTTGTTTAATATAATCTTCAATGCGGTTAAAGTGTTACATTTACATCCCGCCTTTCTCCATACCTTTGATTCCATCATTTTTTTTTATTTTTTATCTCAGCCTAAACAATGTTCTTAATGGAATGATATTACTTGTTAACATAGTTTTATAGAAATAAAAAATATTATGTTTCCATGGAATATATTTTTAATTATATGGCAACAGACAGAAGATAGAAATATGCTCTTTTAATTACGTCTTCACATATTGTTAATGTACATCGGATCAAATAGGTAGTATATTTAAGAAACTAGTATAATTTAGCGATATCTCAAGCTTCATCAACCGTCTTCCAGTATGGAATATAGATGAATATACTGTGTCTAAATTGAAATTCATGAACGTATGTCATTAAGATAATTGATAAACCTTGTTTGCTTTTATATGTTTTTTGTGTGTTAAGTACGTGTGTTAATAGGGATAACTTTTTTCCATAACTGGTACGGCTCCAGTATTGAGGAATCGACAAAACCAACCAAGCTATTAACTGTGTAATCCGGATTTGTGAACTAACCTTCAAAACACTAACACTTTCGTTTATCTCACTATTATCAATATCCATTTATTGTTTTAGATGTTGTTTTTGGGTATGCCACTCTCTGTTTCGGGTAGAAGACGAGCGTTCAGTTAGTATTCCCCATTCCTGCATTTCTCTGGTTTCATAGAAAAATGGAAAATATGAGTCAGGGGGATGGTATCGTTCCCAGAACCTCCCGATTACTATGTCAACACTGTATGATTTGAGCTACTCAGTAGCTGCTTTGTGTAGAATTTCCACTGCGCAACAAATTTAAACTTGTTGTCTGCATGATAAATAGAATAAGGTATTTACTAATTCTCGAGTTCAGAGTTAAAAAATGAGCCACACATTTACGGAAACACGTCACAATTTTTAGGTAGACACAGCTTTTAGGTGGTCCAAACATTACTACTACATATATATAATGAATTCAAATGTGACTGCATATATTTGAAACTGTCATTCTTCAAGTATAATATTGCAAGCTAAGCATACGAAATAACAAGAAGCAGAATAATTTCTATCGCAGAACATAAACATATACAATATTATGTCTGGGGAATAAATCTTAAGCGTTACTTTTGGAAGTGTACTCCTTTGAATTGGATTTTACGTGGCTAGCCCTGTCACCTTCATAGAGAAACCAACAATATTCTGCCAAAATTGATGTGTCCCAACTAGTTTGGTATCTTCTTTATATTTTACTTACGATCTGACAAAATGTCTCACCTAAATTATCACTTACACTATCCAGATTGACTAAGAAGGTATAGAGATGTGAATGCAAGACGTGCATCTTCAACGACATAAGTCAACCTTACGCACGGAACGATGAAATTATATAATTCCTCACTTGCACATAATCTGGTTGTTTCGTGTGTCTCAGTAAACTAGTACAAGATTTCCAGTGCTAGGTACACCAGTACTAAACTGTAAACGATTTCAATGCTGCTAAGTCAAGTTGATTTATTACTGCTTCCATTTCTCAGTCATTAAGGATACTTCTTATTTGCGTTCCTTCGAAAACCTCTTCAGTTACTCTAGTCTTTCTCAGTTTCGTTAATTTTTCCCTAAGTACTCTTGTCCAGAGGTTTGACCAAACCCATCATCAAATCGAGTTTGATGTGACGTGTAGGTATTTTAATATTCTCAGGTGATACTATGGGTGCTTCGCAAACAAAGTATTTGCCAACGCAAAATTCTCTTGTTTTGGCCACTCTTTCTTGATGCAGTGGTTACCTGAGGCACAAGTTTATCAGAAACAGAAAATCAACTACGTTATATATTCTCCTTGTAAACAAGTAACCAGTGCTATAACTTTCAGATCACAAAAAAATATTCCAAGTATGAGCTCGGAACTTGATTGATTAAAGTGGTGTTTCCATGTTGTCGTATGTTTCCTTCTTTCCTACCGCATGACCCTGAGTAAGGGAGATAACTGATTTAGATTATGAAGAAGCAGAGCCACCAAACTGAATTTTGGTGAATCCAGAAAGACATCTCATTCCTATGAATTGTATTTCAGTCCAAGATAACGTGGCAACCAAAACAAATTTTGTAAACATAGAGTTTTCATTGTGAAACACTACAGAAAATTATTACGATTCCTAAAAATCAATATTTGTGTACAAAGTGCCAGTAGATTCCACTGTTACAATCTACAAGCAACATGTTTTGGCTTTTTATTTCCGTAAATGAAGGTCACGCATTAAATCATTAACTTTTGTCTGGCCAATGAGGTTAAAGGGCATTTAACTTTAAGGGAAATATTTTTTTTTTTCTGAAAACTCCGATGAGTCGTTCTAGCTATGAAGAACTAAAGTTGGTACAGGAAAATCTACTGTTTTCAGCACAGAAGACACGTAAGCATGTTATCATATGCTTGTTCTTTTAGGAATGGTCCTGAACCTTTGAAAGACAAATACAGCAGTCCATTACGTAATGCTTGGCTTCTGCGTAATAGTCTATACAGGAACAGCAAACTGGATTGACATTTTTCTTTACAGTTCTGCTCTTCTCTGAGTGTAACTGCACACCTTGTGTGGCGCAAATGGACAATCAGCACGCAGTCTCTACGCTTTCTCTATAGTATATCTTAGCCCCACACCACGTGCACACTGTTGATAATCAGCAACACCCACCTGGGGTGATATAGAATCCCACGAGAGAAATGAAACTGACAAGCGTACAAATATGCATTCTTAATAAATAGAGCTTCGAGAGCATTAGAATATGTTAGGAGGTTACTGACAAGCGAAACCCAAGAAACTCAGAGGAGAACAAAAGAAGTCTGTATGCACTTAAAATGCACAATTGCAATTTTTGCCCACCAGAATTCCGCGCTTCTATTTCTATAAAATGACTTGGGGTTTCTGTCTTTTTACGATGCGGATGAAACCGCACCATCCCTGATAACGTGAAAGACAACCGTATATTTGCTTTTGCTGTTGAGTATCTTACCTTTTTTATTTTGTTATTTTTTCAACGCTATTTCCACAAAATCTTGATGTGGACATTGCACCGATTGTTTATATACAACTGCAACGTACACATACCATCACAATTTTACACATCTGCAGCGAACAAGAAACTAAAGAAATAGACGGCAATTTGCCTACAGTGTTGAAACCTTAGATTAAGAAAAAAAACTTTACCGGATATCACGTCACACACACATGTAAGTCTGAACTGCTAGCTGTAGGCTAGAAACAAATTGCATATTTGAAACCAGCATACCTAAATTATTCAAGAACACATGTTTGTTTTTCGGATGAAAAATAGATGTTGCAATATCGAATACTGAAAATGCGATTTTCTAATTCTGCCTCTTGGTCATCTTTCATGAACTTGTACTCACTTTTTCATCTAATCCACTCTGTCCTTTCGGTATAACATATATTACAACCAAATTATTACTCCTGAAACTTGGCTGGAGCTACGGGTGAAGTAAGATGCTGATAAAAGACTGGAATATTGAGGATTGCGTGCAATACATTTTAGTACATACAATAATTAGTCCTAGTTTCATTTCTCAAGGGGAAATGCTTTTGGCTCACTGCTCGTGTCATGAACCAAAATAATGTCCTAATCGTAACTGATCCCCTTGAGGATGGCTGCAATGAATATTACCGAATTGTTAATCTGTTTCTCCCCAAGAATTTGCGAATCAGTGCAAATTACAAATAATGCTTTCGGGAAATCTTTAATAAGTTTTGCACTTCAATCTTCAGCGGTCAAACGTTATATTACTGCATAGTTACTCTAGACGTTAGTCGTGTCTATTTTGACCCTCATTGCCTCCGGTAAAACATGTTTAATAAGTTCTGAACTGATTACAAAGTGCTTACGTTAGGATGAATAAAGTTTCGTTAACACAAAAGTTCACGTATAATATGGATTTTGCAATATAATCATGCCTGTTATTTTCCTTTCAGGTTTTGGCTGCTTCGTTTACATATTTTATGGTTCTCATACAGCTTGGTTAAATGACGTTGGAGGAAGAGTTATTCTGTAACAACATTGTATACTACAATTTACAATCACGAAAGGAGAATAGTAGAATCAAATATTGTTTAATTGATTCAAAATGTTATACCTATTTAGGATTTTCATTGTGAAATTAATTTGCATTAATGATGAGTATCTTATTGACAACATGGAAATCAGATAGTTCTCGTTGAAAATAATTTAGTGTTACAAAGTGTAATGGGTGACAACGCCTGTCTAAACCATAATAGGTACTTGATATTCTTTTAAACTTTCCATACACCAGAAAAAATATTAGAGAGAATATATTTTGTTTATACATGATTTAGTGGAATCCTGCGCTCTTATTTAATTAGCTCACCTGTTCGCTGACAGAAAATAGTGAAGGGAATAGACATATAAGAGTTCATTACGGCAACATCCTTCCCTAGTCCAACTTTCTTTTTTGATGTGCCGCTAGAATAGCAGAGACCTATGAGAGCGCGATTGATTAATTAGTAATTAGTATATAGTAGTAATTAGTGTATAGTAGTAATTAGTATTAGTATAAGCTGTTATTTTAATTAGTAATCGGGAGAATTAGACAACAACAAAATCTTAACAGACTCATCATATTGAAACAGGTAGGCTAAAACAAACATTACTTGACTTCCAGGTTTCGGTGTGTTGGTCTTTAGAACGCAGTTGGTTTTGAATACGTAGGTTGTAGGCCACTGTATCACCCCACTAGCCATGAGGAGGTGGTAAGACAAATGCAAAATATCGTATTTTAACTTTCATCATTTTGGTAGTATAGACTTACGCCACCACCAACATTTATATTATCGTGTCTGTGTCATTAATATAATACTTATAAATGTCACTAAATCAACTCGAAGTATTCATAGCCTATATTTTAAGCTTGCGAATATCAGAGTTAATCAGAAAAAAAAACTTTGTAACTTACCTTGAAATATATGCAACATACATGGACATTATGGTGTCATTAATAACCTCTAGAGTTTATGAATTGGGAAGCATCGTAAAGTAAATTACTACAATATACCACAGTGTAAATAATTGCATTCGGATATTGTATGATTAGGTCAATGAAATCGACAGTAAATTGTTGAAAGCACATTTGCACCCTCAAATATGTTACAACATCATTGCACGTTATTTGCTTTATTTCCCAGATCTATACGAGACATTCCTTATCATATTCGCTACAGTATTAGTGAAATTAATAGCAACTTACCTTCAGTCGCATTCTTGTAAACGTAAAAAGGTGCATGATAACAACCTAAGCCATGTTAACTTCTTTAGAAATATCTGTAATCAATTTGTGACGTCTAAAAACCTGAATCATTTATAATGTAACTTGTATTCCTAGATTCCTTATTTCAACTCAGAAAAAACGATCTGTGCTTTTACTTCGCATATGAACAGATCGATAAGATTCTGAGAATCAGTAGTCTTTGATTAGATCACCTTCCAACAGACACAAGGACGCTCTGATACTCTTCCCACCGTTACCTTGAGGATAGAACTCGCTGCTGAAATAACACTTTAACTTTTTTTAATTGTTCTAATGTACTCTTATAAAAATGTAAAGAACAATTATCAATAACTAAACACAGCAACATCCCTTATATATGTAGAAATATCTAAATTAATCATGTAGTGTCACAACTATCATACGTACTATATATACAATGAAAACCGTATGCATGTTTATTTTAGATTTCTTACTTTGCTCTCGTACATAGGATAGAAACCCTCAAGAATTGTGTATTTTACAATAATGAACTAAACGTATGTAGGTAGTTCCCGATTTCTGTTCCTACGTTTGTGGGCACATATTTTTAGTGAACAATAACTTTAGTCGTGTCATTCTTGTTTTAACATAGTATCACCCAAAACATATTGCTTGTAGATTTTAATTAAAGAAAAAAGTGATATATAATACACTTTAAAAATGACGCTTTTGTTGCAAGACGCGAAATTATAGAGTGTTAGATACCTTGTGCTTTAGTGTAAAGTAATAGAAAGTGAGGGTGATACAAGTAGAGACTCATGATTCATGACTCGTTAATCGTTAGAAGTTTAAATATAACTCTCAAAATAGCATACATTTGTTTTTACTTATAATGGTATACAATCGATTGTAAATCTCCGTTTGTTAGCCAGAACCTGAAGAAAACATATATTCTTAATCCTTATTAACAAATATATATTTAATGCTAGATGCAACAGTTGATATGTGTATAATTTATTACCTAACATAATATATTAAATATCTTCAGTATCATATTTTTATTTGTATGAAATAAAGTATACTTTAATTGAACAGTTCCCATTATTTTTAGACGGTAATAAGATTCCTTTGAGTTTACTCTCAATACACGTCTCGAAATCGATATTTTGCTGAGTGTTCCTTTTAGTATATAAAATATAATACACTTACTTCATGCTAATTCTGCTCGTATATTTTTTCGTTATATCCTCTTACTCTTCCGCTCAAGATTAAGTACGTAGAAGAAGTGCAGAAAGTTAATAATTGCCTCTGGAAGTAATTGTGTTAAGGTCTCTAACGCACTTAAATTCTGAGGATTGCTTTTCAAAACATTTAAGTAGACTTTTTCAGAGTTTGTTTCGTTAAACTGCAGGACATCACTGATTTTTTTTTCGGTTAGACGTATGATGACTTGAAAATATTATTGATAATAGACGATATAATGTCACGAAATGCCACTGGGGTAAACAACAATTTTGTAACATATAAGGAAATCTCCGATTCTAATATCTGTACTAAATCTCAGTTGAAGGTTTACTGTCCACGTTTACTGCTAAGCAAAATAAACGATAGCTCCAATATTTTAAATTTTCGCCTTATTTTACATAGCATAGTTTCTTGCTTCTGTAAGGAATATTTTCTTCTTCTCACATTATAAAGAGTCTATAGAAATATTGGTGGGAAAACGAAGAGAGAAAATAAATATGAGAAAAGACGCATATTTTCAGTAACTCAGTAGTTAAAAAAGACCTGTAGTATATTTTTAGACATGTTTCAAATCTTCCTATTCCTTCCCAATCATTCTTTCGAATTTCGCTCGAATTTTGGCCGCAATAATGCGTATTTATAGTAACGAATCTTGGACTGATGCTTTCAGAACGATGGAAAGGATAATAATGAATATTTGTCGGTGAAGTATTTTAATACTCTTATGGAGTCTTAAGAAAATAATAGATAATACACACACATACATGTAATATGATAATTACATCACTATAAGAATATACGTATCTTTTCACAGGCACCTATAACTACATTTGAAGCGCCCAAAAGACACTAACACGTTCTGTTCTTTAAAAAACAAATCAAAGTCAGTTAGAGTTTCAACTCTCTTTAAAACCACAGCAGATACCGGTAAAAAAATGTCTTATACCCATCAGTGACTATAATCATTAAGGTCGTTATTAGCGCGAAGGTACCACACTTTCGGAAACCGTTATTCTTCAATAGGATGAAGAAGTAAATGGTTTAGAGTGTGATATTATTACTGTACGTATATGAATTGAAAGAAAGACAAAATGACAATTTTGTATACCAGCTCTCACTAGTTAAGTAGTGAAGAATATATAAATGCAATACATTGATTCTGTTACTGTTACTGGCTTTGTAAGAAGCCAATTGTCATTATCATGCAATAACGAGACACAAAGTTCCAAAGTGTTTAGGTTAGTAAAACCAAGTAGGAATTACAAAGATCAATGTAATCAACCGTGAAGTCTTGGAGAAACCGAAGTTTCACCTAAAAAAAATAAATAAGGGCGAAACAGTTTTGTTTTCGGACACACACCCTTCCGCTACTTTTTGTCTGATTTTATCCTCTTCTGTGATTGGATGTTGCCGATCAGGAGTTCTATCATGGCTGACGTTACTGAAAAGCTGCACTTAGAACCGGTTGCAATCGAAACTGCATTTATGAAGTAAATATGTCAAAGCCGCCTATTGTTTAAAGCAAATATATAAATGTAAAAGCAGCCTTTTTATTAGGAAATATTTTGAAGTAGTAGTTTCTACATCTACAAGAAGTAACACGCTCGAATATATTGATCCTTCGCGGTTTGAAGTTTCCATATTCCCCCTTGAGAGAGTGACCTGATGGATATCGTGTGCGTAAAGTGGTGTTCATAAAAGTGTATATGTGATGTACAGTGGTTTTCTTGTTTTTTTTAAAATATATATATAAATATAATTATTTGTGGTGCTAAGGCCTCTGGGGGCGCAGCCCCCCGTGGGAAGGTGCAGATGGACACCATGGTGGTGTAGTGTTGCAGGGAGATTTTGGTTAACATCAAGGAGGCTCATCCTCTCAAAAGCACTGAAGTTGGGGTATATATACGCCTTGTGGGGTATCGTTGAACAGCTCTTGATGAATAATCTACAAAACAATAAATAGTTTCTCGATAGCACTCATATAAGGCGAGATTTGAATTTTTGAAAATTAAAAAAACTTCGAGATCTACCTTAGCCTGTAGACCTACCGAAAGGGATATTTTTGTTTTGTGCCCTCTCCTGTGGCGTAATATAGGCTTGTCTCCCACTCAGGTCTGATAACGGATTGAAGTCTTGGGTAAGCTCCCTTTTCTGCAACAGGACGCCGCGGGCTCCCTGTTTGCTTTGTCTACCTGCCTTTGAGGAGAGAGTCCCGATACATTACAATCACAACACTAAAAGTTCTGGGAAATCTGGGTGTATACCTCTTGTATATTCGAGGATCCTTTTCAAATTTCCCATTTCTTTTCCAATCTTCCGTTCACTTTTTCCTTCGTGTTTTGCGTGAATTTTTGCAACAATAATGTGTATTCATAGTAATAGTACATGAAGTGATGCTTTCAGAAGGACAGAAGGGCTAATAATGCATAGTGGTACGTGAAATATTTAATACTTTTATATACTTCTCGTTAGGAAGATTAAATGATGTTTAGGGTCAATATCAAAAAGGATCTACGTGAGGTAGGTGATTGTGATGAAAACTGGCTTGATCTTGCTAAGAATACAATCTTATGGAAAATGTTTGTTACTGCAGAGATATACTTGCGAGTTCCAAAAGCCATAGGGTAAGTATGTAAGACTCTTTAATAAATGAATAGATAATATATGCAAATAAAAGTAATACGATAATTACGTCACTATACGTGAAGTTCCAAAGGGTATTCGTTATTAAAACCAATTCGTTTAAGTTGTAATGGTCAATGCTATTTCAGCTTAGCAACTAGGAAATGGGTCAAACTAATAGGAAGAGACGTGGATTCTTGAAGAAAGCTGAGGTGAAAACCGCTGGAAAATGTAGAAATAGATCAACTTTTGCTATAGGGAAAAATATTTGTTCTGCTTCTTAAAAGCAGTGTTGCGACAAGAATAGCGATCAACAATTTGAAGTCATTGGAAGGTACATAAATTGCGATAAAACGAAGATTATTTTGCATCGTGGTTAGTAAGTTAGAGGGTAAGAAGTTACTCGAAAACCGAGACATCATTGTTCTTACTACAATGAATTGCAAGAGGTAAGTATTCTTTGCTGAACACTATTTGTTCTTGCTCCGGGTAGAATCAAATGGCATGTTATTGTTATTCCCGCAATGAATTTGCTAGCTCCGTAAGTCATAGACTTGATTAGTTAAAATTATAAACAGTTTGTTGTATTTTGAGTATTTGGATCCTACTGCTATAGACTTTAGTTTTGCAATTCCAAATTATTTACTTAAAATTTCTCTGGATTATTCTCGTTCAACCAAGTTAAATTAAAAGCGGACTAGAAATATATAATAGCATTGATGATGCTTCATATAAATTACAGTATAACTTTTTTATTCTATGCTGGAAATGTTGCATTTTTTTATCCACGATGTAACAGGAAATCCTTTCAGAACTCATTAAACATATCCTTTGAACACTTATTACCTGTAATATTTTTCTCACATTGGAGAATGTTTTACTCTGATTTTGCAATGTATTGTCTTATTAGTAGGCATACCATCAATTTCTACTAAGGAGATATCTTAGACATGAGACTCTGGCTATTTTTCACAATATGTTTGCATGTGTTAGGACAGGTAAGAGTATTGTCTTTTATGCATTTAATTATGTTCTTATTTTCATTATACTGTTCGCACTAGCAGCTATCATCTACGAGCATTTCAACTCTGAAGGATGACGCTCCATGGCTAAAAAGGAAGCATCGGCCAACGCATGAAGTAGTGCCATTGTTATAATCATTAAATTAATCAACTAAAGATTGTTTCCAAAGATAATCAGTTATGTTGCAATGAATCTCACATAATGAACTATAGATGTAATACTTTAAACAATTACGGAGTTTAAAAAAATAAGAATTCATAGAAAATATCTGAAACAATCACTTGATATTAATGAACTACAGATCAAAATAATTGTTTCGGATTTTGAAAGTTTAACTCAGAACTCTGAGAAAAGAAATGTATAATTGGATATACTTTAGAATGATTTCCGTTATCATCACTCAATTTGATTGTTATGTATATAAATAACAATAACCATGAAACAGAGTATAAAATATTATTAGCCAATCTAGCAATCTACACTCTTTCTGACTTTTAAATTTCAATTTTGTTATGCTGGTTACTTTT
Source organism: Lepisma saccharinum (assembly GCA_022664845.1). Lineage (NCBI taxonomy): Eukaryota > Metazoa > Arthropoda > Insecta > Zygentoma > Lepismatidae > Lepisma > Lepisma saccharinum. The sequence goes on from JAGDQP010015753.1 coordinate 28,855, forward strand.
CTTATTCTTATCAATTAGTTCCAATCCTTCGAGTCGATCTGCGAGAGAAGGAATAAAGTCTCAAAGACAACAACACGTGGTCACTCGCACATATCTGGAATCTGCTTATGGTATTAATGTGTAACGGTTTGGTATCGACAAGAACTTAATGTGTTGAGATGTACCTACATAATGTAGTTTTAAGCAGATGCGTAAAACAAAGTTTATTGACAACGATTAATGATTAGTTAATATAGTCAAGAAATGTACAGCGCGTAGGTCTAGTACTTTATAGGCAATAATTGTAATGCCAGTATTATGTAAACACATATCTGTACTCTGTTACTCTATCATTGCAGGCGAAATTATTATTTTGGTGGGTACATCAACCCAATAACCAGTTATCAATGTATATTCCCTCAAGTGTGTAAGTACGATTGTTACTAATTTCACCCTCAAAGTACTATTATCTATGATCCGTGTACCTTTATTCCATTCGCAGCTATACCTGCGAACAAGCGTTTTTCAGGTTTCTTTGCAACCTCCGGCTGATACGCTTCATAACGCTTCTCTGGAATGTACAATCTTCAACAAGGAAGTTTCTATTTTATATTCGGGAATAAGAGCTAGTAAAAGAGGAAGGACTATGAAAGTACAATGACTGTAATACTCTGTATTAGAACATATGTTCTTAGCACTTAGGATGGAACCAAGCGAGTATGTGGAAGGAAGATGCAGTCAAACCAGTGTACGTGATAACAATTTAAGTAATTATAATTAAATGCAAACAAGAATTTAACATACTGACTTTGATTCCCAAACACTATTGGTGAGTTTATCAGCTATGTTACCGGTGTATAAGGGAAGTGGTTTGGAAATTCACTCTCTGTACGAAACAAATAACCCCTGAATCTGTTTCCGAAATAAATATATATCGTAAAATGATGATAAGTAAAATATAATTCAACGTAAGCACACAACATATCGAGTTTGAAACTTACATAAATAAACCTTGTGCACGCAATAAGAAAAAAAAACGTCGGCCAGGTAAGTCACTGTGCATCCATTAGCAAATAGTATTAAAATCCATATGCTTACTCTGAAGCTCAAAAAGTCGTTACTTGATTTCAATTCTGTGCAAGAAATATCAGGTCGGTCATGAGGAAATTTCTGTCATATTTTACTCCACTGTGCCATTGCGTCGTGTACCCTAATAAATATCGTACATAACGATTTATTTGGTATCAATATTTTCTCACTAGTCTGTTGTGTTTCAAACCACATACAACAAAACGTATAATAAACGACATATCTATCACACAGGAGAGAATATGAAACATGCTAACAGATTGGATGAACCTTCAGTGTTTTGGTGATATAGTGAGGAGCTTAAAATTATATGAAAATTGCATGGGTGATCAGCAAAATATTTGGTGTAAGTTCACTAAAAGATATCGAAGTCTACCACTGTTTTCTTTTTTAAATATGGGTCAGTCTAGTAAATTTGAACCTCGACCCGTCACGATTTTCCCCTCATATATAGAAATTCACAACCATGCCCCTGCCAGGACTCGAACCCGGGACCTTCGAGCTGTTGGCTTACCGCCGCAGACCGCACGTCCACCCGGCCGGCGTATACTACTGGTGTCGATAGCGACGTGCTCGGTGAAGGATGTAGTAAACTGACCCATATACATAACAAGTACATGATTACAGCTTATGTGAGAGAATTTCGACAAAAGCGCTTGTTACTTTTTGTGAAGTAGCCCAAATTCTTTTTACTTAAATGAACAAGGGAACGTTTGAAAGTATGGCAAATTAGAAACAAGATAGATAAAAATGAATTGGCATTTTTTTATTTATAACTACGATGCAAAACCAATATGTCATGCATAATTTTAGATCTTTTTAGAAGACTGACCTTCTCTAAAACTAAAGACCCATTAAAAACTAAAGAACTATTTTTTTTATTTTTTGCAAATATATTCAGGAACATTTATAATCAATGACAACCAACAAGCATTCAGATCAACTACTAAGCAAAAACAACGCGTCTGCCTGCATTGTTATGCTGACAGTCAAATTTATAGGAGAGTATAATCTGCAACATTTCGCTGACTTTTTCTACAGCCCAAAGCGTTGTCGAACTCGACTTCTCATTACTTCCGCTTGTAGAAAAAAAATGTCCTTGTCCACAGTTGGGCATTGGGGAGAGTGTGATGAAGTATACAATGCGACGGTTACAAACATTCCTGAAGCTTTTTTTACAAACATAGTTGGTGTTTTAATCAAGAAATTACTTCTTCCAAGTTTAAAACAAAATATCAATTTTTGAGGTTGTCTACATTCCTGTCTGCCATTCTTGTACAGACTCTTTGTTTTAATTTCTATGTTAGAAACTAAAAAACACATTCTTTTCTTTGGTTTTCAACGTTGACAGTGTAAACAGTCTTTACCTGACACTAGTTTGTCTTTTTAAAACAAAAGTATAATCACTGAAATATTTACATCATACTTTTCCACTGTGTATACTCCTTATGCAGTATTAAAGTCAGAAGCTGATTGCCCGTCCTGTTGTTTAACCTCAGCATGTTTGTTTGGATCTCTTTTACTATTGGTTGTCGTTTGACTAAAAGTGCTTTGTGGCATTCGCAATATTATGTCCACATCTCGACGTCTGTACCTAGTGCACTCGCTATATTATATCTACATCTGTACCTCTTCGGAATAACAAAATATATGTTCTGTTGTTCTCTTGTATTATTTCTGACTGGGTCGTTAACTTTAATGTCTTCACGTAGATTACGTTGACTTGATAGTATTTCAGGAATTACATGCCTCTACTATGAGCTAAAATTGGTCCATACTTGTAACATTGTAATGCATGTCACAATGAAATCGGTAAATATCGTAGCCGGAAAATTTATTTGGGATCTCCATCAATATGAAATTCCCTAACACTGTTTCCACCACACAATAATTAAGTATTCTTCTAAATAGGCCATGTACTCGAAAGTAGACGAATACAGAGCTTTCAATACTTTGAGACTTGAATCTTTCGTAAGAATCTTGGCTTATGAATCGGAATAGTTACAAATAATTTCATTACTCATTAATTACATATTGGATGTTATCTTCTAATTGCAGATAACAACAATATTTTAACATCTTAATTTGCCATACACAATATAAATTGTAAATCAGCTACCTCTAATATTAAATATAATCATTCAGTTTAAATTTATTTTATACCTTCAGCCGATCTCTGTGTTTCAATTTATGATTAAATTATTATCATTGTTTCATTGTAAGTCAGTTCACATAATTTTGTATCAATGTGTTTTAATTTGTCTCATTGAACCATGTTGTGTTTTCATTATTTATTATATTCCATTTACGGTGCCATATGCTGATGTGCATTAATTGGTATATTGGAAGTCCTAATTCACTTATATCTTCATTCTTGGTTTTAGGTTCATGACAAATTAGTTTATAAATGACGTACTAATGGAGTGTGTTTGTATAGTAACGGCAGTAAGCGATAACCTTCCTCATTTATACACCGTATTTTAACTTTATATAACATTTGTTCCGACTAAATTTATTTTACTTCCTGTCACAATAACTTCTCAATAACTTTACAGAATGTGAGACTAAGTTTTCACTATTAAATTTGAGAAATTAAAATTTTATCCAGCCAAATAAAGGACAACATGTCAAAATAAAACATTTGTAAATTATTATCATTAACCTCTGGCTCCATTTTCTCCGTTTTGTTTAGTTTACCCAGGCAGCGGATCAAATGATACAACACAATTACATCAGCGTTAATGGTGAGTGATATGTTGAATAAATTCTAGTAAAGAGAACCTAATTTGTAACCTGATTTCTGTGCAGCACATACTTCTTCTGAGGTCATAATTTACATGTGGATAACCATTCACGCATGTCGTTGAAGTTAGAAGCTATAAGTTCTAGATTTATATTGTTTTGTGTTTTCTAATTACTATTGGAATTATTATTTCATATGTGGGATATGTACAAGGAATCATCCCTTAACCAATATCTCTTAATGGCGGAACACGTCTAACTAATGAACAGTTTTAAAATCCAATGCATAATAACATTGAATCTTATTGAAGAAACTCTCTCAATGGCCCACTCGCCTACTAACGGACACCGACATTTGATAATCCGTTCCATTAATTCATAACCCACTCATAATGGGCAATAACAACATATATATGGTGGCAAACCGTGAGGGTTTCTGTTCTAAACACTTTCAGACTTGAGTCTCCAACTTATCGAGAAGTCAACGAAGACCTTGCTTGTCTCTTCTCAATATATCCAAGAGTAGCTAGACAAGAAAAGCAATCAGCACACACAAGAATAATAACAAAATACAGTTACAACGGCGAAATTAACAACAAAAGTCTAGTGAAAATAAGAATATTGTATTTAAAACTGGCAACGCTGTTACATGCACTTATTCTCCTACTGAAGGCCTGACGCATAGTTACCTAAAGGCCTTCAATATTATTCAATTCAATTACATTCGGTAGCCTTGCTGCTGGAGCCATTAAAATGCTGTACCGCAGTTGTCTTCTTTAAACCATAAATGTTCTTTAATATATTGTATATTAAAATATAGATACAACTGCTGAATTCAAGTTTAAATGGCCGTTTAAGGAAAGTTTGCATTTGCATTTCTAAGTAGCGGACACCTCCTAAAGCGGGACAATTTCTTAAGTCTTAATGGTGTTCCCTACTCGAAAGTTTATATATATAACACTTGTTCAAATTGCAGAGAAATCTTGGTTGAGACCATGAAATGTTGTGTGGCCATGTATGCATCTGTTTAATATCGTATTATGATAATGCAGTTATGTATATGGTTGTGCGTGTTTATAACATGTATTATGAGACGATCTGTATTTTATACGTATTTGTGACCATGCCACCGTGTATCAATACCTAAATAATGGTGTGCATTGCACATGTAAGTGCAGTTGATCTTTGAGATATTTAATAATCATATATAACTTTAATAAACGAAAGATAGTCATTTGAACTTTGCTATTTATTCCACCGAAACAAGTAATAATATCTGCGACCAGAATAAATCTTCAGGTGAATAGTATAAGTTGAAGAATAACTTTGTCTTATGTCGCATATAGAGCATCTGTTTAACAAATTTGATAGCAATCAAATGTGTCAACAGATTCTCATAAATGGTAACGACAGGGCAAACTTTCTAGATAATACACGGGACTGGCGTAAGCCATAGTGCTGTTACCGCCCATAGAATTCATTTTATCTTATCTTCTAGATAATACCAGAGAAGAAAAGGTACCTATAAACTAGTCTGGATTAGTCATTATTTGCCCCGTACTATAACTCTACAAGCTAGTACATTATTAGTTGGGTACCCAAATAACATTTTGACTGATCTTTGTGATTATATTTAGGGAGGGAAAACATCGGGTTAAACCTTTAATATCAGGGAACGTACCGTATTCGAACTTTGTTTGATAGGCGCCTAAACGTCATGTGAAGGGCAACAGAATCGTTGAACTAATAGCTACATCTCATTGTACCCAATCAAGTTATTAGTTAAATAATAGCGTTGGAAAAGTATCTGCAATACTGTGAATACTACAATAGTGAAAATGGATACTATTTTAGTGTATCTGTATTTCTATTAGCATCGACAAATTAGCGTATACGCGAGAGCTATTCAGATGAAAGCAAATTATTTCAAAGTATAATATTGAATTTACATAGACCTTGTCAGATGCAGGTATATGCACAACTTTGGGGTTTCACATCCATGCCTGGAATAGTAGTAGATAGATAAGATGTAGGAACTTCTAGTTGGTCAGCCTTTTGTAAAATAATCTGTAGACCAGGTTCGACTTAGCACAGACTGAACAGAGAAATTATCTCGACGTGAGTATCCTAGAGTATAGCTGACACTCGGAATTGTTTTACTGAAGAGAGGCTCAAATATTGGTTGGTCGGTCTTTCTTACTAATGTTATATCACTGCTACAATGCCGAGTACGTAAAGAGCAAGCTGTTTTAATGTATTCTTTCTGCTTAGCTTTCTGCTTTA